>JAJOOR010004435.1:0-62200 GCA_036250505.1 Solanum acaule
GGGGGATTTGTGTGAAACAGTACATGCAATGTGATAAGTTATGTATCTTTAAATCCTTGGTCCAGCAAATAGATAATTTCACCGCACACCTTGGTTCGGCTACATGTGTACAATTTACTATCCCTTACGTTTACCTCATATTAGACATCATATCAATGTATGTCTTAGTTTTCACCCTCGCACCAATTGACATTAGACTATTAGATAGTATCACTAAATCTATATTTATAATTCTTTCTTATTAACTACCTCCTTGGTCCGGCAAGTAGCAACAACGCGAATTATCAATGTATGCAACAATACTATTAAGGAATTACTTAGTTACTATTCATATTTTGTTAATCGCTCATGGTTCCCACAACCCTAGTTGTGGATTTAGTTACTCATTCTAGAAAGAACACAATACATAGTTGGATAAGAAGAATTCATGAACTTACTATTAGAGTAGAAGAAATCCAAAAACCCAACTTCAATTACAAATTTAGAATCTTCAAAACGAACTTAGGAAATCAAGAATTGCTAGAATTGCAAGTTAATCTCCAAAGCCAAAAACTAGAACTAGAATAATAGTGTCTAACCCTCAAAAACGAGATTTACATCCCCTATTTATAAAAAAATACATATCCTAATTAAAAAGGAAATGAAATAAGGAAATAAAGTTTATGGACGCGGTTGTCATTGACGAGACTACCCTACGGACCATGGTCTGACCTACGGTCCGTAGGTCCCTTTCGTGGTTTGGGACTTGGGTAAATTTTCAAAAGCTTGGATCTCCAATTCTCAGTAATGAATGACGGCTCAACAGCACGTACCTTGACTCGATCCACAGTTCGTTGATCCCCTTCCGTGGTCCTAAACTTTGTTTGATAAAAATTAGGTACTGGAACACCTTCTCTGATTCAGTTGACGGACCTGCAGGACTGCCCATAGATCGAACTATGATTACCGCTGCTAATGCATCAACACCCAACCTCTCTTCAATTGGTACCTCAGAACCACTCTCTACAATATGATTCACCACTGATACCGACTTGACATCACTACTCTGCTTCATGGATCTACAGATGTTGAAAGTTACCTCTTCATTATTCAATCGGAACTTCATCTGCCGTTTCTCCATATCGACTAAGGCGCCAGTGGCAAGGAATGGTCTCCTAAGGATAATGGGAACCTCAAAATCAACCTCACAATCAAGGATCACAAAATCCGCTAGAAAGATAAAAGACTCCACTTTCAGTAGTACATCATGGAACACACCAATGGGCCTCTTCACAGTTTTATCGACCATGAGCAATCGTATCGCACTCGGTTTTGGATCCCCTAAACACAACTTCTTGTAAATGGACAATGGCATCAGATTAATACTAGCACCCAAATCACACAGCCCCTTAGCAAAATGTAACAACCCGATGGTACATGGAATAGTGAAGGCACCAGGATCCTTTTTTTTCTGCACAAGGGACCTTGTAGCAATAGCAATACAATGTTGCAACTTATCATCATCTTCAAAACACACGACCCACTTCTTAGTCACCAAATCTTTCATAAACTTCGCATACCCAAGCATTTGCTCCAATGCTTCTATCAATGGAACATTGATGGAAAGTTGTTTCAACATACTAATAAACCTGTGGTGTTTCCCTTCTTCAGTCTTCTTCACTAACCCTTGTGGGAATGGAGGTGGAGCTCTAGGCATGGGAACAACTTTCTTGGTTATTTCCACTTCCTTCTTTGTAGCATTCTCGGACTCTCCAGTAACCTCAATCTCATCATCATCTTTAGTAACCTCAACTTTAACCTCAGACAACAAGGTGGATCAATGGTCAACTTACCCCCTCAAGTAGTGATTGCCATACAATGCCCATCATTCTTCGAATTTTGGATGGTGTTGCTAGGAAGTGTACCAGGCTATTGTGGATTGACTGTACTGGACAAATGATTCATCTTCTTCTCAAGATGCTTGATCGACACTGTATGGGCATCAACTTTTTGACCTACTCTGGACAAGTCATTTTGCATCTCCTTCACATTCTCATCAGTCGAATCAAACCTCTTCATCATCTTCTGCATCATATCCTCAATACGTTACATACTACCATCCCCAACTTCTCTATTACCAAATTCACAATTTTGAGGAGGGAAATATGGCCCACCCCTATCGTTTCTGTTGCCATAGTTGTTTCGGTTGTAGTTGTTGTTGCGATTGTAGTTCCCATCCCAGACATAATGACCCTCTCGATTGTAGTTGGAATAATTTCGACCTTGGTTTCCTTGACCTCGGCTCCAATTATCCAAATTGGAACCTTGGGCGTTGTTTCGAAAACCCCCTGTCTGATCATTCACTGCATAAGTATCCTCTTCATAGTAGCACTCCTCAACCGGTGGTGGATTTTTAGTCAAATAATTCACAACATATATCTTTTCGGTACCTACGCTCATATGCTTCATTACCAACTCAAGTTTTGTCCTCATCTGAGCCATCTCCTTACGAATGTCATCAGCAGATTGACTAGGTGCACATTGAACTGCAAAAGTGCTTCTTCTAATTTATCAATTTTAAGTGTTCCATGCTTTATTGTTCCGAGAAATCTTCTCCAGTTTCTCAGTGATCTCCTCAAAAGTACACTCACCATATGATTCTCTTGATATAGTATCAAGCACAACCTTACCATTGTCATCTTAGCCTCTGTAGAAATATTCCTTCAGTGACTCATCATAAATACGGTGGTTTGAAACACTTCTTATGAAAGCAGTGAACCTGTCCCACGAAATATTCATAGACTCTCCATGTAGTGCTACGAAGTTGTTGAGCTTATCTTTGTGGTTCAGCTTCTTTGACACTAGGAAACATTTTTCCATGAACACTTTACGCAATTGATCCCATGTGTGAATTGAGTTATAAAGAAGCTCAGTAAACCATACAGAAGAATCTCCAGTCAATGATAGAGGGAAGACTCTCAACCCAATGACATCCATGTCTAAATCCAGTCGACCCATGCAACTTATGCAAACACTTCTAAACTTGGACATATGCCCATGTGGATCCTCCGATGCCATACCAGAGAACAAACCCCTCCTTGTAAACATCTGCATCAGACTGCTCGTCACCACAAATGTATGCCCCGGAGGTAGAGGTGGTAGAACAATAGGTCCTTCCTATTCAGCGGTATTGAAGTCGACCCTATAGTTATCATGTAGCCTTGGTTCTGGTGGATTATGTACCCTCAATGCATCTCCCAATAGATTACCACCTTGATTTTCAACGTTCTTATTATCAACCCTAGGAGGCTACAACCAAACTCCATCACCTAGATTTCCTCTGATGGGATTGGTTGGGACCCCTTGATTATTCATCCTTCACAATGTTCTGTTCAATTATAGATCGTAAGGAGTTAGTGGTTCACCTTGACTCTGGTTACTTGGCATACACTAGAGTAGGAACCTGTGAGAGACAAAATGAGAAAGAAAAAGTAAAATTAGGAAATAATGTAGTTAAGCTTAATCTAAAAGCCTTATTCCCTGGTAGCGACGCCAAAATTTGATACACTCAAATTACACCTCCCTAAAGAAGTATAAGCAATCGTTGTCAAATAAAGAACCAAACTTGTAGGTTGGGGTCGATCCCACGAGGATTATGGTTTAGACTTAAAATTAACTAACGATTATATTCATTTAGTCAACGTATTTCTGACACAAGTAAGTAAAAGGGGCAGGGAGGGTTTATGAAACAAATAATTGATTGTTGTTTAGAGAACAAGTGACATGATTCAAACTTTGTTGTTATCAATGAGAGAGAGAAACTAGGGTGTACGTGTTCCCCATAAGCTCATAACGCGATAATCCTAGTAATAGTAATCCTTTCCTAGTATATTACATGCAAAGTGATAAGTTATGTATCTCTAAATCCTTGGTCTGGCAAATAGATAATTTCACCCCGCACCTTGGTCCAGCTACATGTGTACAATTTACTATCCATTACCTTTACCTCATATTATACATCACATCAATGTAAGGCTTAGTTTTCACCCTCACACCAATTGACATTAGACTATTAGATAGTATCACACTAAATCTATGTTGATAACTATTTTCTTATTAACTACCTCCTTGGTCCGGCAAGTAGCAACAAGGCAAGTTCTAACGTTGGCCACCATTAAAAAGTCTTCTAAACGAAAGAATTATCAATGCATGCAACAACACTATTCAAGAATTACATAGTTACTATTCATACTTTGTTAATCTCTCATGGTTCCCACAACCCTAGTTGTGGATTTAGTTACTCATTCTAGAAAGAACAAAATTAATAGTTGTATAAGAATAATTCATGAACTTACTATTAGAGTAGAAGAAATCCACAAACCCAACTTGAATTGCAAAGTTAAAATCTTCAAAATGAACTTAGGAAATCAAGAGTTTCTAGAATTGCAAGTTAATCTCCAAAGCCAAAAACTAGAACTAGAATAATAGTGTCTAACCCTCAAAAATGATGTTTACATCCCATATTTATAGAAAAACATGTCCTAATTATAAAGGAAATAAAATAATGAAATAAAGTTTCTAGATGCGGTTGTCATTGACAAGAATGACCTACGGACCGTGGTCTGACCTACGGTCCGTAGGTCCCTTCCGTGGTTTGGGACTTGGACGAATTTTTAGAAAATTGGAACTCCAACTCTCAGTAACGGATGATGGCCCAACAGCACGGACCGTGACTCGATCCATGGTCCTTTGATCCCCCTCCGTGGTCTCATACTTAGTTTGATAAAAATCAGGTACTGGAACACCTTCTATGATTCAGTTGACGGACCTGCAGGACAACCCATAGGCCGAACTACGATCTGTCGATCATGGTTGTGGTTCCAAACTTAATCAAGAATTCCCTGATTATTTCTTCAAGCCTTTCCCATCAATCTACGCCCTGCACCTACGGAACCTGACTGGACCTACGGTCCGTAGGTCATGTTAGTAGGTGGTGATTTCTGCAACATTTCTTGAGTTGTCTCCTAACTTCCACATCTGAACTTATTTCCTGCAAACAAGATAAAAATAAATTAATACCAATACAAAATGGCTCTAGACACACACAACTCTTAAGTGAAATGTATTAAAAATACCGTAAATTCACGTTATATCAGGCATGTCCAACCATTTCTAGCCAGTTGAGGCTTCATTTCAATACATTGTTAGATTCAGTTTTAGTTTGGAGTTTGCTATTTCTTTTGTTATTAAACTCTCATATTTTTATATTCAAACTTAGAATGGGTATTCCCCATCACTTTTAGTTTATCTCATGTCTTATTCTTTCACTCAGTATTTCAAATAAGTATGCTTATGATATGCCAGCTCAGGGTTAGCTTGGGGTCACTTGTGATCCTAGGTCTAATGTCCGCATCCTGGGGGTTAGCTCGGGGCCTGACAAACTTGGTATCAGACATTAGGTTTAAGTGTCCTAGGATGCCTGAAAAGCCGCACTAAGTAGAGTCTTTTTCATGGGTGTGAAGTGCACCACATCTAATGAGAGAGAGGATACAAGGTGTTTTAGGAAACACTTCATTTTCTTGCTACTCTTATTGTGCATAAGGTATATTCGAACTTCCTCGTTCTAATCCTTAGTTATGCATTTCAGATCATGCCTCATCGTAAAGCTTACAGAAGGAATGTGAATGCCATGAATTCAAATGGAACTCCTCCAGTCCTAGATCAAGATGCTTCGAATGTCGAATCTGGAACGCTATCCAGTTGTTGGCTCAAAGTGTGACCAACCAGAATGACCAGCAGGCTCCAGTTCCCTTCAAATGCTAATGTTGGGTCCGCTGCAGCTAGAGTGCAGAATTTTGTTTTGATGAATTCACTTGAGTTCTTAGGATTACAGATTGGTGAGGTTCCCCAAAACTTCATAGATGAGGTCAAGAAGATCTTTGAAGTGATACAGGTAACTGGGATTGATCGGGTTGAGTTGGCATCTTACCAGCTTAAGGATGTAGCTTATATCTTGTATAATAAGTGGAAAGAGAACAAGGGTACATATGCAACTCTTATCACTTGGGAATGCTTTAGTGAGACCTTTTTGGACAGGTTCTTCCCAAGATAGTTGAGGGAGCCAAAAGCTCACGAGTTTATGAATTTGAGGCAGGGTTCGATGACAATCCAACAGTATGGACTCAAGTTCACCAAACTCTCCAGGTATGCTCCTCACATGGTAGCCGATTCCAGGGCTCAAATGAACAAGTTTATGTATGGGGTATCTGATCTAGTGAAAAAAATGTCTAGGAATGCTATGTTGCTAGAAGATATGAACATCTCTAAGCTCATGTCTCATGCCCAACAGGTTGAAGGAGATAATCTTAGGGAATAGGCCAAGGAGAATAAAATGGCTAGGATTGGGAACTATGAGTATTCCCAACAGAAATCGAATGGTGGAAATCACTCACAAGTTCAGTAAAAATCTTAAGCCCCAGCACCTTCATCAGCTAGTGTTCCATCCTCCAAGTTCAAACAAGATCAGAAAGGTAGGGCATCAAACTCTAAGTCATAAGGAAGTGTTTCAAGGACCAGAACCTACCCAACTGTGTGGTAAGAACCATCTGGGTGAGTGTCTTGCAAGAAAGGAAGGATGCTTTGGGTGTGGTCAGTCTGGTCACATGTTGAAAGATTGTCCTTTTAAACAGGGTCAAGAAGGTAACAATTGTAGAGCTCAGTCCACAACTTTAGTAGCACTATCAGTTCACTTGAATCAACAGGGTAACTCATCTAGTATAGGTGGCGGTCAGGGCCAAAACAGGCTCTATGCTCTTCAGGCTCGCCAAGATTATGAAGATTCTCCTTATGTAGTCACTCGTATGTTACGAGTTTTTAACTTAAATGTTTATGCTTTGTTAGATCCAGGGGCTACTCTTTCCTTTATAACTCCTTATGTAGTAGTCAAGTTTTATTTTAGTCTACAAACCCTCTCAGAACTCTTCTAAGTGTCTACTCCAGTCGGTGACCCAGTTATAGCTAGACGGGTATACAGAAATTTCCCTGTCACAATCTCCCAGAAGGTCACCTCAGTAGATCTTGTAGAGTTAGAAATTGTAGACTTCGATATCATTCTAGGAATATATTGGTTACACTCCTTTTATGCCTTAGTCAATTGTAGAACTAGGATTGTTTGTTTTTAGTTTCCAGACGAACTAGTCTTATAATTGAAGGGTACTAGCTTAGCGCCTATAGGTCGATTCATTTCTTACCTTAAGGCCAGAAAGATGATCTCTAAGGGTTATATCTATCATCTAGTTCGGGTTAAGGATTCAAGCTTTGAAACCCCAACTCTTTAGTCAGTTTCGGTAGTCAATGAGTTCCCAAAAGTGTTTCCAGAAGATCTTCCTGGAGTTCCTCCCTAAAGGAAAATTAACTCTGGAATTGATCTCCTCCCAGATACACTGCCTATGTCTATTCCTTCTTACAGAATGGCTCCAGCTGAGCTTAAGGAATTGAAAGAGCAGTTGAAAGACCTTCTAGATAAGGGCTTCATCACACCCAGTATTTCCCTATAGGATGCACTAGTGTTGTTCGTGAAGAAGAAAGATGGTTTTCTCAGGATGTACATTGACTATCGGTAGTTGAACAAAGTGACCATCAAGAATAAGTACTTTATCCCCAAGATTGTTGACTTGTTTGACAAACTTTAGGGTGCTAGTCATTTCTCAAAGATAGACCTCAGATCCAGTTATCATCAGCTCAATGTCGGAGATAGTGACATTTCGAAAACAACCTTCAGAACATGGTATGGTCATGATGAATTTGTAGTTATCTCATTTGGACTAACCAAAGCTCCTGCAACTTTCATGGAATTGATGAACAAAATCTTCAAATAGTATTTGGACTTGTTTGTTATCGTCTTTTTTTATGATATCCTTATTTACTCTAGGAATGAGGAAGAACATGCGAATCATTTGAGGGTTGTTGTGCAAACTCTCCAAGATCGCGAGTTATTCGCTAAGTTTAGCAAGTGTGAGTTTTGGTTGCAGTCAATTTCTTTCCTTGGGAATATTATTTCTATCGAAGGGATCCGAGTCCATTCTCAGAATATAGAAGTAGTGAAATAATGGCCCTGACCTACCTTTCCTACAGATATCAGAAGTGTCTTGGGTTTGGCTGGTTATTACAAAAGGTTAGTTGAAGGATTCTCATCCATACCCTCTCCATTGACTCAAAAAAAGGTCATGTTTCAGTGGTCAAATGATTGTGAGAAGAGCTTCAGAGAACTCAACACTAGGTTGACTCTACTAGAGGGTTCAGATGGTTATGTGATCTATTGTGATACGTCCATAATCGTCCTAGGTTGTTTGTTGATGCAGCGAGGTAAGGTTATAGCTTATGCTTCTAGACAGCTTAAGGTGCATGAGAAGAACAATCCAACTCATAACCTCGAGCTTGCAGCAGTGATGTAGGCACTTATCATTTGGAGACATTACTTGTATGGTGTTCATGTAGATGTGTTCGCAGACCATTAGAGCCTTCAGTATGTGTTCACCCAGGAAGAAATGAATCTTCGCCAGAGGAAATAGCTTGAGTTCCTCAAATATTATGATATGAGTGTGCATTACAACCCGTGTAAGGCCAATATAGTAGTAGATGTTCTTAACAGACTATTTATGGGTAGTGTAGCACATGTTGAGGAAGAAAGAAAAGAACTAGGAAAGGATGTTCCCAAGCTTGCTCGCTTAGGAGTACATCTTACGAGCATAAAAGATAGTGGTTTAACAGTTCAGAATGGGTCAGAAACTTCATTGGTAGTGGGGGTTAAGGAAAAGAAAGATAGTGATCCGATATTGCTTTAGCTAAAGGGTACAACCCATCAACACAGAGCTGAGGTTTTCTTTCAAAGGGGAGATGTTGTGCTTCGCTACCAGGGTCGATTATGTGTTCCTAAGGTGGGTGAGTTGAGACAACAGATTCAGGCAGAACCCCATAATTCCAGGTATTCTATTTATCCAGGCCCCACTAAGATGTAATGTGATCTGTGGGAAGTATTTTGGTGGAATGGCATGAAGAGGGATATAGCAGATTTTGTGGCTAAGTGCCCTAATTGTCAGCAAGTCAAGGTAGAAAATTAGAAACCAGGAGGTACGACTCAAGAGATCGACATTCCTACTTGGAAGTGGGAATTTATCAACATGGACTTCATCACAAGCTTACCTCATACTCGCAGACAACATGACTCCATTTGGGTGATAGTGCATAGAGTTACTAAGTCTGCGCGCTTTTTGGCGGTCAAGACTACAGATTCGGTGAAGGACTACACCAGACTTTACATTAATCAGATAGTCAAGTTACATGGAGTTTCTTTGTCTATCATCTCGATAGAGGTCCTCAGTTTACCTCTCATTTCTGGAAGTAATTTTTTCAGAAAGGTCTTGGTACTGAGGTTAATCTTAGCACAACATTTCATCCGTAGCCAGATGGTCAGGCATAGCGTACCATTCAACCCTTAGAGGACATGTTGAGAGCTTGTGTGATCGATTTCAAAGGTAGTTGGGATGATCACCTTCCTCTTATAGAGTTCGCCTACAATAATAGTTTCCATTCTAGCATTCAGATGGCCCCTTATGAGGCATTGTATGGGCATAGATGTAGATCTCCAGTTGGTTGGTTTGAAGTAGGTGAAGCAACCTTAATAGGGCCAGATTCAGTTCATGATGCTATGGAGGAAGTGCATCTCATTAGGGATAGACTTAAGACAGCCCAAAGTAGACAGAAGTCCTATGCTGATGTAAGGAGAAGGGAATTAGAGTTTCAGGTTGATGATTGGGTTTTCCTGAAACTGTCGCCTATGAAGGGGGTTATGAGATTGGCAATAAAGGGAAGCTCAGTCCTAGATACGTAGGCCCTTACAAGATCTTGAAAAGGGTTGGTAAAGTGGCTTATGAGTTAGAGTTGCCAATAGAACTAGCAGCAGTGTATTCGATTTTTCACATTTCATTGTTGAAGAAGTTTGCGGGTGATCCAGCATCTATTGTACATGTAGAAAGCATGGTTGTGAAGGATAATCTCACTTATGAAGAGGTACCAGTTGAAATCCTTGATCGTCAGGTTTGAAGGTTGAGAAACAAAGAAGTCGCTTCAGTCAAGGTTTTGTCGAGGAGTCAGTCCGTAAAGGGAGCTACTTAGGAAGCAGAGGCAGCCATGAAGGCCAAGTATCCTCACTTATTTCCTTCAAATTCCATTCCAGCTTGAGTTAATACTTCCTCTCCATTTTCTAAATCATTCTTTCGTAGTTTCAGTCTTAGCATCATGTTTCTTCAGTTTATACTTGCACTTTCAATATTTTTGCATGTCCTTGGAACTTAGTTCAGTCAGAAATCAGTTTCCAGTGTTTAGTGGTGGGGTTTGCAACTCTTTCCCTCCATACTTAGCTAGTTTAGACTCCATTCAAGGACGAATGTTCCCAAAGGGGAGATAATGTAACACCCCATATATTAAACAGACCAGATTGCAGCTTTAAGAAGCTACAGGTGCAACCGACGGGCACCACCCATGGATCGTAGGGTGACCCATAGTCCATGCTAGTGGTTCGTGGATGGTCAACTGCTGCCCTCCCTAGAAGCAGTACAGAAATCCAGCTAAGGGTCCACCTACTCCAGGACCTACGAACCGTAGGTCAGACCACGGTCCGTGGTCCAGGCTTGTAGGTCATACCCCGATGTTCCAGTCGCATTCGCCGATTGATGGTTGACCAACATGGACCGTGGGTCGATACACGGTCTGTCGGTCCCGTCTGTCGGTGACCCCGACAACTTTTAAGTTAGGGGTCATTTGGTCTTTTCCCTATGCATTGGACCCCTAAACTACGTCGTTCAAACCCTAAACTATGTAGTTTTGGTTAGTTTTCTCCTAGAAACATAACTAGAACTTACCTAAGTCAGATCATTTATCAAAACGTAGAAAAAAAATTAGAGTGTAAGAGGAGAAAGAGGTCAAGAACCCTAGTTCAAGAACGCAACAAGGTTTTCATAAGTCTCAACCTCAAAATCAAAAGATTTCTCAGTTGAATTCGTCACCAGGTATGTGGGATTTCACTAGTGGGTTCCTTTCTCCCATTAGGTCCATAGATTTCAGTTCGTTTCTTGATTTCCTGGATATTATGTAGACCTAGGGTGTCTTGAATGTTAGAAATTGTTGGGTTTTAGGTGTTAGTATGATCCAAATCAGATTATCATGTTGTTTCTTAGTTCCTTGCTTGAAATTCAGAACCCTAGCTATGTAATTCTTTTAGTTCATGAATGGCACATACTAGGCCAGTTAATTCAGATATATATGCATACATGCTTCAGTTTACGAATGTCACAATATCAGTATAATTGTTGCATTCTCACTTTGCATGTCTGTATTTTAAGCTATCAGTATTATAACATTTAAATCTTAATATTTCTTATTTACATAATCAAGTAGGAGTAGCATAATACCGAGTTGGACTAGGGTCAGTCACCCTTATAGTCCCAGAACTACGTGCCCTAATAGGTTGTAAGTCCCCTCTGTGGGCATCAATTTAGTGATCATGCCAGTCATGCCTCTATACCTTTGGCAGGGTATATTGGGTCATCTCGATGGGGCATATACATCGGACTCCACATTTAGCTCATGTGGTTTTATGTCGGTTATTAGTAGCTCCCACAATTCAGTTAGACTTTATTGCATTGACCATGTTCTCAGTTCAATATTTAGTCTCAGCATGTTATAAACTTGGTCATGGCATTCAGTTAGCCCATGTTTAGTATATCCAGTATCCTTATCATGTTCAGATTATATCAGTGTTTTATTGCTTTGTTCAGTTATATTGTTATTCAACTTTACTCCATCCTGCATGCTCAGTACCTTTCAAGTACTAATGCATATTCTGCGCTACATCTTTCCGTGATGTAGGTTCAAGTTCTCAACTTCTAGATCACTCTTAGATCGGTTCCTGATCTACAGCTCAGCAATATCAGTGGTGAGTCCTCATTCTCCGAAGACGACATACATGTTTCCTTTGCTTTTGGTTTTTTAGTTTTCAGTATTTGCTAGAGCTTGCTGGGGTATGTCCCAGCATTTCTAGTCAGTAGAGGCTTCATTTCAGACATAGTTAGATTCAGTTTTAGTTTGGAATTTGATATTTCTTTTATTATTAACCTCTCAGATTTTTATATTCAGACTTAGAATGGGTATTCCACATCATTTTTAGTTTATCTCATGTCTAATGCTTCCACTCAATATTTCAGTTAAGTATGCTTATGATATGACATCTCAGGGTTAGCTTTGGGTCACTTGTGATCCTAGGTCCCTTGTCCACGTCCTGGGGGTTAGCTCAAAGCGTGAAAAGTAATTACATGATTGAACCTCATCAAATTGAAATAAATATATTCATTATTGCATTTAACTAATAATTTTTTTCTTTGACCATCATCATAGGTTCGCATGAATAAGAGATATATATAATGATCCACATTAAACATTCATAAAAGAATCTGCAATATTCTTTTGTGCAAACCTTATTATTAAAATTATCGCTTAAATAAGAAATATTATTTACTATAACATATATTTTCTGAATTAATAATCACGTGCAACGGACATGTCAAAAACTAGTTGCTAAAATTGTTTAAAGTTGATGGGGTAAGGAAAAGACCAAAATACCCCTCACTAATTCGGGAAAATTTCTTAACTAGACATGATGACTTCAAACGAGCATCTCTCTCTCATCGGAACTCAAAATTTAGCAAACTTGGTGGCGCTGGAAAGAGGATTCCAAGACCTTTCATTTGATATCTTATGGGCCGCCTAACTCATCATATACTGAAAGTTATGGTCGTTTGAAGTTGACCCAAAACTCACAACTTAAGCCTAACTTGAATAAATTTCAAATTACCTCTTTACAAATTAGTTCTTTCTAAATTTAGCTATTCCTAAGGCGGGGTGTTACAATACACCAGGAGGTACTTGTGCCTTTACCATATAATAATTAAGAAAAAACTCAAGACATATTTAAAAAATTGAAGGCACTAAATATATATATATATATATTGTTGGAAATAATAATTCAAAGTTAGAGTAGAAATCTTAAGTTGTTTAGGATTTGTTGTTTATGGTATTTACTTATTTATGTTTTGATTAGAATTTGTTAGATAGAGTGGTTCCTAGGCCTAATTTAATTTGATTTTTACCTTTATAAACATGAATGTTATTAAAGATGGAAATATATAGAAATACAAGGAAATAGATAGAACTCTAAGTAAGATTCAAGAACCTTTGAGTTTATAAATAAAATATTTTCCTTCAAATTGGTATCAGAGCTTCTACGATCCTTGTAAGAGATCAAAGAGTTTCTGCTGCTGGCGGGCGACTATGACCTATATATGTCGTTCATCTGGCAAATGATCATGTTGACAAAAGCTAAACGAATAATATATGCATGAAAAAAAAACATTCTAGGAGAAAAGACTTAAAAAAATATTGCAGATTTAAAGAAGTACAACCAAACACAAGAGGAAAAACTCTTCTCTAAATTGAAAGTTGGAGACAGTAAAAAAAAACAAAAAAAAAAATGAGTTGATAGGAAGGGCATCAACCAGAGTTGGAGAGAGAGTGCTCCAACACCAAAATTTTTTTTTTTTAAAAAAACACACAAATAGAAAAGGAGTTGATGGGAAGAGCATCAACGAGAGTTGGAGAGAGAGTGCTCCAACAACAAAAACAAAAATAAAAGGCGTTGGGGGGAAGGGCATCAACCTTAGAAATTGGAGAGAAGTTCTCTAACACAACCAAGAGAAAACATATCGAAAAAACCAAAAATAAAAGGCGTTGGTGGGAAGGGCATCAACCTTGGAAATTGGAGATAAGTCCTCCAACACAACCAAGAGAAAAAATATCGTGAGTTGGAGAGAAAGTGCTCCAACACTTGGAAATAGGAGAGAAGTGCTCTAACAGAACCAAGAAAAAAAATATCATGTGTTGGAGAGAAAGTGCTCCAACACTGGGAAGTTGGAGAGAAGGTGCTCCAACACAATCAAGAAAACAAATAAACGAGAATTGACGAGAAGTACTCCAACAATTAAAGATTGAAGAAGTACTCCAACAATTCAAAGATTGGACAAAAGTTTCCAACAATTGATGATTGAACAGAAGTACTTCAATAACACAACAATAACAAGAAGAAAAAGGCAATAGTATACAACTTTGAATTACGGGAAAATGTTGGAATTAATAATTCAAAGTTAGAGTAGAAATCGTATGTTTTTTAGGATTTGTTATTTATGATATTTACTTATTAATGTTTTGATTAGAATTTGTTAGTTAGAGTATTTTCTAGTCCTAGTTTAATTTGATTTTTACCTTTATAAATAGGAATGTTACCAAAGATAGAAATATACAAAAATATAAGAAACAAAGAAGGGCCTAAAAAGCCTCTTAGTACAGGATGAGTTAGGTGGCCCATAAGATATCAAATGAAAGTTCTTTCAATTATCTTTACAAAGCCACCAAGTTTGCTAAGTTTCGAGGTTGAATGAGTGAGATATACCATTTTGAAGTCAAGTTGTCTAGTTAAGGAAAGTAACCCGAAAATAGTAAGGGGTATTTTGGTCTTTTCCTTACCCAATTAGATTTAATTCATTTTAAGTAAATTTTAGGGTTCTAATCTCATTAGATTCAGTTTTATAATCATAATATACACTTAGGGTTTTAGTTGAGATTTCAAGAAGAGAAAAGAAGAGAAAAAAGGAGAAAAGGCCAAGATTTCGTCGAGTTCTTGAGGATTTAATTTTGGATTTCACCTTTAATCACTAAGAGGTATGTAAGCTTCCATAGTGTTGGTTTTCTTCACCCACACATCAATCATGTTTATTTCAGCGAAATTCATTCTAGAAAGTGGAAAGTATGATGTTCGTTAATTATGTTCTTGAAATTAACTTTCGTTCTTGAGTTTATATGAGATTGATGAGTTCTTGGGGAAATCATGTCGATTTTAGAGTTGTGTTTTGATTAGATTCTTGTGTACATGTACTGGGTATCTGAATCTAAAGAGGAATTGAGAAAAAGAATCGAGGTTAGAAAGTCAGGCGAATCTACCACTCCACTTCGCGTCGCGGACCTGCCCTCCCTGTGAACAAAATCTTTCTCCGCGTCGCAGAGAGGTCGCGGACCCCTCTGGCTCAAAATTTATTTTGCGACCAAATATTAAAATGCATTTCCGCGTCGTGGATTTCCTTCCAGACAATGATTTCTTGATTGCTTCTCATATTTAACTATCTAAAAGCACTCCTAATCATTACAATATCCTTCCTATCAAAAATCATAACCTTGAATTCATAATTCAAATTCAAGGAAGAGTTAAGAGCCAAGTCTTGAGAGTCCGTTGAGGAGTTTTCTACAAATTCTAATAACTTGTTTGAAGACTCAAGTAAGTGAGCATGAGAGTGAGGAGAATGTATTCATTAGTCTACACTATCTACGAGATCCTTCATATCATGAACCATAACTCTTGAATTCATAATTCAAATTCAAGAGACAGTTAAGAGTAAAGTTCAAGAAAGTCTTTGAGTCCAATTGTGAATCCTTTGAGATCAACTATTGATTTGAACTAAGTTTTGAGGAAGTACATATGAGAAGAAGAAGAAGAAGAATAGTATACACAAGTTCCATATCATTATGTAGACCCTCGATTCGAGTCGTTCATGCCCATAAATTCCTCATGAACTTCATAAGTTGGGCATCTTTCAGAGGAGTTGTATCTTCAAATTCTAAGTTCTTGAGTATCGAGTTCCTAACCCTTTTTGAGATTATATTCCTAATCATGGGACTATTACATGCTACCCATGAAGTACTTGAGTTGAGTTGTTCATGTCTATAATTCCACATGAACCCTATGAGTCGAGCAGTCTAGGGATGAGTAGTATCATTGAGTCTTGAGTTCTAAGTACTGAGGTGTTTTATTGCTATTAAGATCCCTAAGTGGTGTCATTCATGTTCATAATTCCACATGAACCCTATGATTTGAGTTATAAATTTTAAAAATCTTTTTATAGCCAACTCTTGAGTTCTTAAACTGAGTTTTGAGAAAGTAAAGATGAGTTTTGAGAAAAGAGTTTTCTAAAACATGATTAGTATGACAATCAAGTATGTCGTCAATGTATGAACAGTATGGTTGTAGTGTGGATGTTGGAGCAGCTCCTCTATGTTGTGGGTGTGGAGGGGGGGGGGGCTGTCGCCACCTGATAGAGGCAGAAGCGGGTATACCATCAATGTTTATGCAGTATGACTTCCCCAGTCATCAATGATCATATTATAATTTGGTTTTTGATGTATGTTTGAGAAAGAGTTTTCAAGTAAGAATTGAACAAGAGTATAAAGGACTATGTAATCCCAGAGGTGTCAATTTTTACATTGATAAAATACAAACTGAGATTTCTAAATGAGTTAGGAGTTTAAAAGATTTCAGAGCAGCTATATCTTTTAAAAGAAATATTTTGAGTAATAATCTTAAACCAGAGAAAGAGTTATGTTTTTAAACATATGAGCTGAGTATATTTTGAGAGTAGTATTAAGCACCAATATGGGGACGAGTTCATAATAACTCGTGTCTCCATAAATCAGGTAGCCAACGTGGGTAAAAAGGGTCATACTTTTTAGATGTTCTTTATTGGTTTTTAGCATAGACTAGTAGATCTAGTTAGTTGATAGGTCTTATACCTTGGCAAAGTATAGGACAATAGTGGCAGCATGGGAGAGACGTTGTGTCATCACATAGCTCATATTGATGGTTGTCGTTTACAGAAACTCCCACAGAGACATTTTATTTTTATATATGAACTGAGTTTTTATTGTATTTGTCAATACATTGAGTTGCTTTCTACTGTTTTAAAAGCTTTCCATATATTGAATCTTTTATTGTTGCTTTATCCGGAGTTGAGTACCTTTGAGTTGAGTATCACATCTTGGAGTTGAGCATCTTATTCTTGAGTTGAGTTTGGTTGAGTGAGTTGAGAAGAGGTAAGTGTGTTTCCTTTTGATCAAGGTCCAGCTTATGTTATTCTTTAAAATTCCCCTTACACGCTCTTACATTCCATGTACTGAGCCATTTGGCCTGTATCGTTTCAAGATGCAAATACAAGGATTCAAGATCATCAACAGGCGCTTCGTTGATACCACATGCTTTTCGAGTTAGCTATGTTGAGCCTCCTTGCTTTCAGAGGGTTCCACTTGTACTTTCAGTTATATCAGTTGTTTGGATGTCATGGGTCTTGTCCCAACTTCCATCTTTGTCGGTTAGAGGCTTCATAGACAGACAATAGAGTTTCAGAAGTCTGTTCATTTATTTTGTTAAATATTTTGAAGACATAAGTTGCATATTTATGACGTGTTGAATATATTATTTTTATGCAGAGTTATCTATTCAATATTGTTTAGATTATTTAATGTTGAGTATTTCAATTTAATTCAGTTTTTAAGCTTTGTATGCTTTAGTTAGTCTTCTGTTTGTAGTCAGCCAGGATTAAGGTTTGCTTGGGGACCAACTATGGTTCTCGAGTGCCGGTCACATCCAGGGTGTAGACTCGAGTCGTGAAAATATAAAATATAAAAGATATACTAAATTGGATGTTTTTACTTGAAGAATTAGATTAATTTAACATTCATATTAGGGAGTGTTCTAATTTCACTAAACGTTGAGATTATTCACTTCTGTAAAACTATTTATTGTGCTTTATAAAAAAAACCACAACCCTTCCAGAAGGTTACAACTCATCATAGAAGTCATAGCTCTTTGGAAAAGTTGCAACTCTATAGAAAAGTCACAACCCTTCGGAAATATTACAACTCATTGGAAAAGTTATAAATATTTGGAAATGTCACAACCATTCCATATTAAAAGGTGTTTTTATTTACTATATTATAAATAAATAAATAAATATATAATACAATAAAAAATATAGAAGATATACCAAATTTGGTGTTTTAAGTTAGAGGTATTAAAATAATTTAACATTTAAGTTAGGTAGTTCATTCTTTTAAGGTAGTATAGACAAAAAAAGATAGATATACATTTCCCTAATTTTAATTTGATATTAAATTTTAAAAAATAAAGAAGAGTTTTAATTAAAGGATCATATGTAGAATTTATAAAAATGTCTTTTAACTTTGTGGTCATAAAGATGCGCCCCCACCCACAATATAAAAAAAATTCTATATTTAACTGAATAAAAATAAAAGTACAACAAATAAATTGGAAACAAAAGAGTACTTATTGTATCTATTTTGGACTCTTCAAACAAGTTTTTGATAAAATCATTTTTCCCCAATAGTTTAAGACTTTTTACAACCTGAACACCAAGTTGTAGTTTGTGTAACGAAAAATCATTGAAATTCTTGTCAAGTTGAAGTTGCTGCAAAAGTGTATTAATTATCAAGATAGTCTTCTCATTTGAAGTTGATTTATTTCACTCTCCTTGTTGAACCATTTTTTTTATCTATCTAATTTACCCAAAAAATATATTCTAATTGCATAATTGAACAACTCTCACAATCTTCCTTGTTTAAAGAAGAAGAATAGAAAACATAGAAAATTCATAGTATAGAAGTGTGAGAAAACCCCTCTATTAATAGACAACAAAGGATAGGATAAAAAGGTGCTTATCATGCCTTATCAGATAAGTCACAACCTTTCAGAAAAATCACAACATTTCAGAAATGTCATAACTCATCGAAAAAGTCACAATTCTATAGAAAAGTCACAAACCTTCGGAAAAGTCACTACCCATCCATTTAAAAAGGTGTCACCTTTTAATATAATATAGAGTAAATAAATATAAAATATAGAATATCTATTAAATTGGGTATTTTAAGTTGGGGTTGTTATAGTAATTTAACATTTAAGTTAAGGAGTTCATGCTTTTAAGGTAGTATAGATAGATATAGATAGATATATAGATAGATAGATATATATAATATATATATATATATATATATATACTAGTTTCACGGCACGTGCGCTGCACCTGTGTAACGTATATATAGTATATGATGTTGTAAAATAGAATTAATATTACTAAATTAAAGCTTTTTAGTAAATAATTATAATTGAAAGAACATAATACAAGTGTTTTCAAAATCATTAATACATATTGTCTTAGAGTTACTTGTATTTTGAGATCACAAAGACCAGATATCATTAAAACATATATATATGTACTAGTTTCACGGCACGTGCGCTGCATCTGTGTATCATATATATAGTTTATGATGTTGTAAAATATAATTAATATTAATAAATTAAAGCTTTTTAGTAAATAATTATAATTGAAAGAACATAATACAAGTGTTTTTAAAATCATTAATACATATTGTCTTAGAGTTACTTGTATTTTGAGATCACAATGACCAGATATCATTAAACCATTTCAAAATACATTCAAAGTTTAAATATGGGTTGTTTTTTTACTTCATTTAATTTTGTAAACAAATCTAACCAACAAAATAGAAAAAAATAATTCATTCAAAAAATGTCAACAATAGTCTTTCCTCTTGAGTTTATGAACATAAATCATGTACACCATTTAAGTACAAATTTTGTCTTAAATATTCATACTTGAAATTTAGTATGTGCATGACACTAATAAGGATTACCATAAGTATTTCAATATTTTATCTTTATATGTAACATATCTTTTACAAAATATTATTACTCAATTAATATTTGAATAAGACGATCATAGAGAGATGATTTTACCAAAAAGTGTACTTTGTTGTTATCATGAATGATGGTTATATATACTTCCGTAGAATAATTTAATTTTAATAAATGAATAACATCACCTATGATAAAAAAAACATTTCATTTCATTAAGTTTCTACCTTATCATTGTGGAATTGTAGTCTTCTCCTTTTTTTCTGCTGCATACATATCATATAGTTGTTGGCTAATGAAAGTATCTAGTATCTCATAGAAGTTGTATCATGATATAAAATATTTAAATTTTTCAATAATAAAAATTTATAGATGAATAAAATTTAAAGCATTATTTATAGAATCATTAATTTGATTTAAGATCATTTTATGATCAATCACTATTTTCGTATCTATTTTTATATAGCTGTAAGGAGTGTATCTTGTGACATAAAGAAAAATTATATGGAACAATACATAGTCAATGAAGAAGGAAGATGAAAATCTATGTTCATGCTATATTCACTCTAGTGTTCCATTTGATTTAAATCTCTTGCCACCAACACTTTACTTTCTCCGTTAATTTTTACATACATATCTATTACAAAATAATTATTATCATGGCTATGTTATCATAATATAAGGAAAAGTGAAAATCTATTTTTCAAATATTTAATTTAACATCAAAACTAATAATTCAATGGACTACGTTGATACCCATTGTTTTAGCAAAATTAGGAAGAAACTCCTTTGTTTAAAGGAAAAGAATAAAAAATAAAAAAAACAAAGAAGAAATATCTTACCAAATCATATGCCTTTTTTCATATATGTTTAATATTATTGTCTCTCCCACAACTTTTCGTCACTGTTAACTCTTGAGAATGTTAAGAAAAAATACGATTGTGAATTGATGAATAATTTTCTACAATTTTTTCACTAGCTCTTTCTTATGAGGTACCTCAAATTTTGTTGAATTTTGAACTTCATCAACTTTTGCAAATAAAACATGAGATTATTTAAGAAGAAGAAGAGTAGAGAACTTAAAGAAATTATAGTTTAAAAGTGTGAGGAAACCCCTCTATTTATAGCTACCAAATATTAGTATGAATAGGTGTTTGTTGTGCCTTGTCTGAAAAGTTACCCCTTCTTGGAAAAGTCACAACCCTTTGAAAAAGGCACAACTCATCAGAAAAGGCACAACCCTTTAGAAAAGTCACAACCCTTCGAAAAATTACAATCCTTCGGAAAAGTCAAAACCCGTCAAAAAAATCACAACCCGTTGGAAAAGTCATAACTCATTGAAAAAGTCACAATCCTTTAATTTAAAAAGGTATGTAATTCCAATATAAAAAAATTAATTAAACTAATAAATAAAATAAATTAAATATTTTTAATTGGGGGTATTATAGTAAATCAGCATTCAAGTTTGGGAGTTCATACTTTTAAGGTAGTATATAATATATATATTTATATAAAAGGAAATTTCATGAAACAAAATTAAGGTTTTGAAAAACAATAGAAATTATTTTAAAAAGTAAGTGTGTTTGGTATGGAGGGAAATATTTTCCATATTTGGTTGGTCAAATATTTTTAAAATTAATTTCTCTAGAAAAAGAAACTCTTTCAAACTTATTTTCCTGATAAAAATAAGGAAAATAAGTTTCATATATAAATATTTGTGGAATAATATATTCTTCACTTGTCACACACTAGAAAATAAATAAGAACCCTTTTACCAACAAAACATTGTCCTTTTTGTTGTTTCCTTGAGAGATTGACTGTTAGTAAAAGTTAGCACCATGTTTGCCTCAATCCAATTATCATGTCTTGATTATGTGGTTTTGAAGGAATTTGACTATTGAATAAAACTAATTGCCATTTGAGGTTTGCTTTGTGTCTATTTGATATAGAAAATTCATGTAGTTTTCCTCACTCCTTTTGAAATTATTGAGATTTAGATTTCAAGAAAGTTTTATTGAATCTTACTTGTATTAAAATAAACAAAGTTTTATTGAACCTTACATATTGTAATCTACCAAATATTGAACAACTAAGATCCTGTATTAAAAACACCCAAACTTATTGATAGAGCAAAATACAGAGTAAATTCTATCAAGAAATTCATCAACTACTTGGGGCACAAATACTTCTACTCAAAAATATAATAAAATATGAAAAACAAATGTTGGGATATTCAAATTCTACCAAGGCCTCTCCATCCTTTCCTTGCCACCACTGTTTGCACCGATAGCATGACCCTCGTCATATTCCATGACATCACAAAATTCACCATACTAGCTCCACCACCAACATGGAAAACCAATGTTTGGGATATTCAAATACTACCACTATCATCTTTGTGGCATCTCCCTCCTTCTTTACTGCCACCGTTTGCACCATTACTGGCTTTGTTGTCGTCGCCAACTAGATCTCCCACATTCCTTAGGCTACATTTTGAACTTTCTTGCTTATGAGAAGATAAAAATGTCATCTTTGAACTATACGATTCTTCAAAATTAGAAGAAATTGAGTTCTTTCAAAAGATATTTCCTTTCAAGATAACCTTTTGATATTTATATTCCCATCAGATTAAGTTTTTCCGAAAGAAATATCTTTGTGAAAACATGATTAATCATGAGAAGAAGAAAAGATCCGTCTTTCGTAATTTTATCTTCAGAATTGAACCTTCAAATGGTGAAGTTAACTGTTACACCATTTATAATCCACAAACGGTTAGTACAAATCCTGTAGGAGGACTAATTTGTGATCGTCCTAACCGTAAATACAAGGAGATGCTACATGGATGGGTAGTTGAAAAGAGACAACGCGAAAATGGATCCCGAGAATTTGACATGGTAAATACAATTTTTTGGATTTATTGATCACTACCAATATCGTGAATCCTCCACTTAATTATATTATTGGTTGTTTTATCTTTTCTTTTTCTTAAAAAAAAGAAAGAAAAAAGAATCACAACATTTGTTTTGTTTGTGTTAGACGATAATTAAACTTTATTTTCTTATTTCAAACTGGACTACTAAACTACAACTATACTATCACATTTAAACTTATTAAGATTTTACATTGTATATATTTTCTTTAGTTGTTTAAATTTTTATATATAACTAGTTTTTATCCTAATTAAGGACGACTGAATCTCTAACCGATGATATATCAAAAAAATGAGAGCTAGTAATATAATTACGTTGTAATGTGTGCAATTGTACTTTGTAAAATCATATTTATAGTTTGTTCTTAACAAAAATCTATGTTGGATTGCAGTATTACTATCATAAGAGTAAACAATATCATTCTATTTTGGAGGTAAGAAAATATGTATTCAAAGGTTTATCAAAGTTTGAAGTTGGTCAAGAAACCACTGAAGTAAAAGAGGTATGCTCTTACATTATTTGTATTTTGTTGGACTACTATAGCTTGTTTGACTATGTTTCTTGCATGCATATATATATGTGTGTGTAAGAAATATTTACTAAGTCTTACCTTGCATTTCTGCAAGAAATGATTTCCATGACGACCTCCTAACTATATGACACTAACTTTTATTGTCATGTTAAGACACAAAGATATTTACATTATTCTTATTAAATTTTTCTTATTAATCCAAAGGTTGGGGTTATTAAAAAGCACTCCCTGAAAAGAAAAGTTGAACGTTGCATCTTGAAAAGGAAGTATGCAACAAAGAAACAGAAAAGCAACAACTATGGCAAGAGGGAGGTCAAAAAGTTTCTCGGTAAAGCAATGAACAACCTAATGAATAGGGATATCAAATACAGAAATAAGGTAAGTTAATGTTACGCTAACTATTAGACAACAATTTTTTTTAACAAAAAAAACACCATTATAGAAAATAAGGAATTAGAAATTGATGGATCTCATCATTACAATAAAAAAATTTATCACTATATAATCTTATTTAATATGTCACGCCCCAAGCCTCCACCTTGAGCGGGATTGGCACTTGAGAACCATTGTTGGCCCCAAGCGAACCATTGGCTTGGCTTACTTACTCAGTGGAAGACTTAAACATAAGAAAGAGTCTCAAAACATAACTCATGCAATAACTTAAAAAGATAGAAAGCATAGCTAAAATGTCAACTCAAGTCTTAACGTATACAACTGAAAATGGAATGACTAAAGAACGAAAAATACTTGTCTATGAAGCCTCTAAAACAAAAAGGGGAATTGGGACAAGACCCCGATCATCCTAACAATTGAAATACTATAAAGCAAAGTAAAAGGAGTCATGCGGAAAGTAAGGAGGCTCACCAACTGACTCTGAGTGCTCAAATGGATCAACGAGGCGCTAGATGTTGATCCTGGTTACCTGTGTCGGCATCATAAAATGATGCAGACCAAATGGCATCAGCACATTGAATGTACGAGTATGCGAGGGGAAACTAAACATAACATAAGCTTGAATGGAAATCTGAAAGGAACACTTACCTTGGCTTTACTCAACACATGAATAACTCAACACAAATGCAGTGTAAACAAAAATAATAGTGCAATTTATACAAAGCATTTAAAACAGTAGGTAGCAACTCAATTTGTTAAAGAAATGCAATAACAAATCAGTTTAATCATATAATAAAGTAATATAATTTATGTGGGAGTTTCTCTAACTGAGAACCACCACTATGATCCAAAGTGATGATACAACGTCTTGCCCACGCTTCCAGAATTGTCCTATACTTTGCCGTCATATAGGATGCCTTAACTCAGTGGATCCACAAGTCTATGCTAAAAAGCACTAAGGAATCATCTAAAAGGTATGATCCTTTTCTACCCGTGATGGCTACATGGTTTATGGAGACTTGAGTTATTATGAACTCGCATCCCCATACGGTGCTCAATACTACTCCCAAAATATACTCAGCTCATATGTTTTTAAAAACAAAACACTTTCTTTTGTTTGAGATAATTACTCAAACCTTAGCTTAAAAGCTCTCTTGGAAATCGGTGTTTCCCTTCTTGCTCAAATGTGAAAACATTTTAACTCTTAGTAATACTTAGTTCCCGTATAATCTTTGAAGAAATGAACTTTACTCTTACTCTTTACTCAACTCAAATCTTAAGTCTTAAAACAAAGTTAAAATGTTTGTGAAAGACTTTTTGGAAAATTCTATGAACTTCTCTTGACTTAACTCTTAACTTTCCTTGAATTGAAGTATGAATTCAAGGCTCATGATATCATGTTAATGATGATTTCATGATTTTTAGACGTACCTTAGAGTATAGGAATCGACTAGGAAACACAGGTACGTTGCTAAGGAACTAGTACGGAAAGAAGGGGGAAAAGGTGGAAGAATTGGCGTCCCTGGCGCTCTGAACGACGTGGGGCGCCAGAGGGAAAACTTTAGAAGAAAGGGTAGAGCGCTCTGGCTGGCGCGGTGCCCCAAGACCCAAACTTCAGTGCCCCCTTTGGGGCCCTCTGGCTGGGGCGGCGCTCCAGGCCCCTTCCCGGGTGGGTTCCGAATTTTCTTGGTTGTTTCTCAACTCTAAACCCCATAATTCAACTTGGTTCTTTCCCTAAACACTTAGAATTGACTATACCATCAATATATGAAAGATTCTACTCGAAAACACACCTAAAATTATATATCGAACTCTAGAAACTTCAACAACAAGAACCCACAAGATTTCCAACGAAATTCATCAAGAACTCATAACATTTGCTTCCAAAACAATATAACTTCGCTGAATTGAATCATGATTGGCGCGTGGGTGAACTAACCCAACACTATTTGATCTCACATACCTCTTAGGGATCACCCCTTGATGAAATCCCAAGCGATTCTTGAAGAACTCGACAATTCTTGCTCCTTCTCCTCTTTTCTCCTCTTTTTTTCTCTTCTCTCAAAACCCTAACTTAGTTTTCAAAAGCGTAAACTGACAATGTTCAGTTTATACCCCAATTAAAATACTAAAAATGAAATTAAACAATTGGGTAAGAAAAAGACCAAATTACCCTTTCAAAATCCGAATTGGATTTTCCTAATCCAAACAGCCCAACATCAAAAGGGCATATCTCACTCATATAAACTCAGAATTGCGCAAAATCGATGGCGTTGGAAAGATAATTCAAAGATATTTCCTACGATATCTGGAAAACAGACCTAATTCATCCTGAGCTAGTAGTTATGGTCATTTGAAGTTGACCCAAAATACATTCTTAACTTAACATAGACAAATTACTAGATTTTTCAATCATTCCAAAAATGACTCTTTCTAATTCTAGCTCTTTCTGGTTCTTTCGAATAGCGAGATGTTACAATATCTCTCCCTTGGGAATATTCATCGTCGAATAAGATTACTCTTATTAGGCTAAGGGTGTAACATCTAACATTCAACGAAAACACCCAACAAGCAAATTCAAAATCTCAAGCATATACATTAAAGAGTACTAAGAAGAGAATTAGTACCTTGATCTGGAATTTCTTCGGGCTCCACCAGATGTGAATATCTCTTCTTCATAACCTCCTCAGCTTCCCAAGTAGCTTCCTCAATAAA
This sequence comes from Solanum acaule, assembly GCA_036250505.1. Lineage (NCBI taxonomy): Eukaryota > Viridiplantae > Streptophyta > Magnoliopsida > Solanales > Solanaceae > Solanum > Solanum acaule. The sequence continues at coordinate 26,207 of JAJOOR010004435.1, forward strand.
CTGGTTCCTCCAAAGGACTTTGACTGATGCTACTTCCTTGGTTCTCAACTTGCAAACTTGGCGATCTAGAATTTGAACCAGAATCTCCTCATAAACCAATATCTTCAGTTTGTATGATAAGTGATGGATATCCCACGCATTTCTTCAATATGGAGATATGAAATATTGGATCAACCACTGCTAACTCTTCTGGTAGCTCTAACTCATAAGTTATATTGCCAATCCTCTTGGATATTCTGTAAGGACCAATATACCGGGGACTAAGTTTCCCCTTCTTACAAGAACTCATAACACCCTTCATGGGTGAAACTTTCAAGTATACCCAATCATCTACTTCAAACTGTAACTCCCTTCTCCTAACATCAGTGTAGGATTTCTGACAACTCTGCGCCATTTTCAACCTCTCTTGAATGAATTTCACTTTCTCCATAGCTTGATGAACTAAGTCTGATCCAATCAACTGTATTCACTAACTTCAAACCATGCAATAGGAGATCTCCATCTTCTCTCATAAATAGCTTCATAAGGAGCCATTTGGATGCTAGTGTAACACCCCATAACTAGAAAGAACTAGAAAGAAGTTAAAAAGGGAAAATAGTCATTTTTGGAAAGAATATAAAATCTGGAAATTTTTAATTATTATGTTATGTTGGATTTTTGGTCAACTTCAAATGACCATAACTTCTAGCTCAGGCTGAGTTAGGTGTGTTTCTAGATAACTTAGGAAAGATCTTTGAATAACCTTTCCAACGCCGCCAAGTTTGTGCGATTCCGAGTTGGTATGAGTACGATAATCCCATTCGCAGTTGGACTATTCAAATAAGGAAAGTCTAATCCGGATTTTGAAAGAATGGTTTGGTCTTTTCCTTACCCAATTAATTTAATTCGTTTTAGTGAATTAATTAAGGGTCAAAACTAGTTTTGTTCAGTTTAGAAAATTAAAAATCTATGCTAGGGCATGGAGAAAGGAGAAAGAAAGAGAAAAGACAAGATTCGTCAAACACGTTCAAGTTTGATTGTGGATTTTGCCAAGGATTCAATCCTACGAGGTATGTGAGTTCACACAGCATTGGGTTCATTCAGCCATGCACCAAACATGTTTAATTCAGCATGAATTCATCATAAGAGTTGAAAGTTTGAATGTTCTTGATGTGTGTTCTTGAAATTATTTTCGTTCTTGAATTGGGATGAGATTTAGGAGTTTCTTGAGATTTTAGAGTTGATTATTAGAGTTAGATTCTTGTGTATATGTTGTTGGTACCTGAATCTAAAGAGATATTGAGAAAAATAATCGAATTTAGGCGAATTGGGGGCTGAAAAACAAAGAAGGAAAAAGTCGGGCAAAATTGAGGCCCTTGTCCGCATCGCAAAACTGTCCCACAATTTCGCAGAAAGTTCTTCGCGTCACGTAGCTGTCACGGACCGTTCTGCCTCAAAAGTTATATTCGTGACCAAAAATTTAGATACACCTCCGCGTCGCGGACCAGCTTTCAGGCAGTGATTTCTTGATCTTTTCTCGTGTTTAACTATCTAATAATACTCCTAAACATCATGAGATCTTTCCTATGACAAATATCAATACTTGAATCCATAATTTAATTCAAGGATCAGTTAAGAGTCAAGTAAAGGGAACTTCATAGAGTCTTCCAAAAGTCTTTTACAAATGATTTAACTTTGTTTTAAGACTTGAGTTTTGAGTTCAATAAAGAGTAAAGTTAAAGTTCATTTCTTCAAAAGTATATGGGGACTATGTATTTCCAAAGAGTTTAAAATGTTTTCACATTTAGACAAGTTGGGAAACTTTGATTTCCTAAGAGCCTTTGAGCTAGTTTTCAAAAAAGAGTAAATGCTTTCACAATTAAGCAAGAAGGAAAACTTTGATTTCCAAGATAGCCTATGAGCTATGTTCTGAGATATTATCTCAAACCACAGAAAGAAGTATGTTTTTTAAACATAAGGGATAGTATTATATTTTGGGAGTAATATTGAGCACCGATATGGGGGAGAGCTCAAACAACTCGTAGCCCCCCTAAACCATGTAGCCTTCATGGGTAGAAAAGGGTCATACTTTTTAGATGATTCCTTTAGTGCTTGTTAGCATAGACTAGTGGATCCACTTAGTAGTTTAGGTTTTATACCCTCGGTAAGATATAGGACAGCCCTGGCAGTGTGAGGCAAAATGCTATATCATCATTATAGCTCTTAAGTGATGGTTGTCGGTTAGAGAACCTCCCACAGAATTAAATGTATTCTTATATACATAGTTTATTGTATTTTTACATACATTTCATAGTTATATGTATCTTTGCATACACACAGAGTTGACATCATGTTTTAAACAACTTTTCTTTCTATTGCTCTTGCTTTTAAACTACTTTATATTAGAATAAGTTCAGTTATGTTAAGTTGAGTTGAGCCAGATAAGTTCTTCAGTTCCTTTCAATATTATGTCTTATTTTAGAATTCCCCTCGCATACTAGTACATTCAATATACTAATCCCATTTGGCCTACATCTTATTATGATGTAGACACAGGTAACCAGGATCAACATCCAGCGCATCGTTGATCCAGTTGAGCACTCAGAGTCTTGTGGTGAGCCTCCTTGCTTCCAGAGGATCCCTTTTATTGCTTTCAATATTATTATTAGTTCATTAGGATGTCGTGGGTCTTGTCACAACATCTATCTCAGTTATTAGAGGCTTCATAGATAATCTGATGGTAGTTCTTTAGTCTTTTCATTGTCATTATCTTATGTTGACACTTGAGTTTTCCTTAATGTCCAGTTGAATGTTCCTTTATAACATTCCAATTTATTTCATAGATGTATCCTTGTTAAGTTAAGTCTTCCCCTGAGTTTGTAAGCCAGGCCAAGGGCTTGCTTGGGGCTAGCAATAGTTCTCGAGTGCCGGCCATGTCCAGGGTGTAGGCTCGGGGTGTGACAAACTTGATATCAGAGCACAGAGTTCAAGAGTCCTAGGGAGTCTATGAAGCAGTGTCTGTAGAGTCCTAGTTATCGGTGTGAAGCGCGCCACATCTATAATTAGGAGGTTGTAACATTTAGGAAATTCCTTACTTCTTTCATACTCATTTCATGCGATAAAGTTTATCTCTAAAAAGTTTCTTCTAACTCATGCTTGCGCGTAACTGTTGTGAGCTGGCCTATGGTCGACTATCCCTTCATGAGGCATTTCTTCTTCATGAGCTAAGAGAAGCAAAGAGATGGTTGATGACATGAGGAGCATGATGAGTTTATTTATTGTTGGGTTGACTCGTCTGTCAAGTAAGGAAAGTAAGGCAGCAATGCTAATAGGTTACATGGGCATAGTAAGCCTGATGATCCATGTGCAACAAGTTTAAAAGGACCAGCAGAATGATAGAGAAGAGTTTAAGAATAAAATGGCTATGACATCAGGGAATGAATCCAGGCCACAAAAGAGTAATGTGAACCGTTCTTCTTTCCAACATTAGCAGAAAGGACCTGCTCCATCATCTGCTAGTGCACCTGTACCAAGGAACAAATATGAGTACAATAGTCAGAATTCTCAAAACTTCAGAGCTAGACCTGAACATTCGCAAGGTAGTAAAGCACAAGGGGGTACTAAGCCTCCTGCATGTGCTAACTGTGGTAGGAGCCACTTAGGGATGTGTTGTGATGGCTCCACTGGTTGCTTCAAGTGTGGCCAGAACGCTTATTTTATGCGAGAGTGTCCTAAGAACATGCAGGGTAATGGTAATGCGGGCAACAGAGCCCAATCTTCTTCAGTTGCCCCACCAGACAGAGTTGCATCTAGAGGAGTTACTTCAGGGGCAGGTGGAAGAGGAAACCGTCTTTATGCTATCACTAGATGCCGAAAGCAAGAGGATTCTCTAGATGTCGTCACTGGTATGACCTAATACTTCAATTTTGATGTTCTTCCTGAGCAACTTCTTGAGCCCTTCAGTGTTTCTACACCTGTTGGTGAGTCTATTTCAGCAGAGAGAGTCTATTGTGATTGTACCATTTTTTGTCAATCACAAGAGTACCATGGCTGACTTAATTGAGTTAGATATGGTAGATTTTGATGTCATTTTAGGTATGGACTGGCTTCATGCCTGCTATGCATCAATAGATTGTAGAACTAGAGTAGTTAATTCAATGATCGGCTTCTTTCTTTTTCTCAATATGATTCTTCAAAGATGCTAAAATCCCAGTGAACCAGTTATAGAGTGGAAGAGTAGTTCAGTAGTGCCTAAGGGTTATTTTATTTTGTACCTTAAGGCAAGAAAGTTAGTTCCCAAGGGGTGTGTCTATCACTTAGTCCAAGTTAATGACTCTAGTGTTGAGATACCTCCTATTAAGTCAGTTTCAGTAGTAAAAGAGTGTCCAGAAGTCTTTCTCAGATGATCTTCCCGGAGTCCCTCCTGAGGGAGAAATAGACTTCAGTACGGATATTCTTCCTGATACTAGTCCTACCTTTATTCCGCCATATAGAATGGCACCAACAGAGTTGAAAGAGTTAAAAGAGCAGTTGAAAGATCTTTTAGCAAAAGGTTTTATTCGACCAAGTGTCTCACCTTGGGGGCGCTCCGGTCCTATTTGTGAGAAAGAAGGATGGTTCCCTTAGGATGTGTTTAGATTACCGTCAATTGAACAAGGTTACCATTAAGAATAAGTATCCTCTTCTAAGAATTAATGATCTTTTAGATTAGCTTCAGGGTGCTTCTTGTTTTTCTGAGATAGACCTCAGATTTGGCTACCATCAATTGAAAGTAAGGGAGTGTGATATTCCCAAGACAGCATTCAGTACCCGTTATTGTCATTCTGAGTTTCTGGTTATGTCGTTCGGATTAACCAATGCACCTGTAGTGTTCATGTACCTTATGATTAGAGTATTTAGGCCTTATTTAGATATGTTTGTTATCGTGTTCATTGATGACATTCTAATCTATTCGTGGAATGATGAAGATCATGCTAGCCATCTTAGAATAGTTCTTCAGAGTTTAAAAGATAAGGAGTTATATGCTAAGTTCTATAAATGTGAGTTTTGGGTTGAGTTTGTGGCATTCTTGGGCCACATAGTTTCCGGTGATGGAATTAGAGTTGATACCCAAAAGATAGAGGGAGTACATAATTGGCCTAGACCCACATCTCCAACTGATATTAGGACTTTCTTGGGTTTGACTGGATAATATAGAAGTTCGTAGAGGGGTTTTCATCTATTTCATCTCCTTTGACCAAGTTGACTCAGAAAACAGTGAAGTTTTTAATGCTCTGAAGCCTGTGAGAAAAGATTTCAGTAATTGAAAAAGAGGTTGACTACTGCCCAAGTATTGACCTTACCAGAAGGTACTCAAGGTTTTGTGGTATATTGTGATGCGTCCAAAGTTGGTTTGGGTTGTGTGTTAATGCAGAATGGCAAAGTTATAACTTATGCCTCCAAAGAGTTGAAAGTTCATGAGAAGAATTACCCAACCCATGATCTAGAGTTGGCTGTCGTAGTATTTGCTTTGAATATATGGCGTCATTATCTTTATGGTGTTCATGTGGATGTGTTCACCGATCACAAGAGTCGTCAGTATGTGTTTAGTTAGAAAGAGCTTAATCTTAGAAAGAAGAAGTTTGTTAGAATTATTGCTGATGTCTTGAGCAGGTTATCTATGAGTATTACCACCCATTTTGAGGAAGATAAGAAAGAGTTAGCAAAAGAGGTGCATAGACTTGCATGACTAGGAGTTCGACTAATGAATTCCACAGAAGGAGGACTAGTGGTGATGAATGGGGTTGAATCATCATTTGTGTCAGAAGTAAAAGAGAAGCAAGACCAAGATCCTTTATTTCTTGAATTTAAGGCAAGTGTTCAGAAGCAAAAAGTTATGGCTTTTGAACAAGGGGGAGATGGTGTGTTGAGGTATTAAGGTAGATTGTGTGATTGATTTCAAGGGTAATTAGGATGATCACCTACCTCTCATTGAGTTTTCTTACCACAATAGTTACATGTCACGACCCCAGCCTACACCCTAGACGTGGCCGGCACTCGAGAACCATTGATGGTCCCCAAGCGAACCCTCATCCTGGCTGACTTCAAGCGGAAGACTAAATCAAGCATAGAAAGATTAAAAACTGAATAAACATTCATGAAACTTAAATATAAGGCTTTACCTCAAAGAAAACTCCGAATAAAATAAATTATTCAACTCACAATAAAATAGCCAACTTAAGTCTTTATTATTTAAGAAAAATAAATGATACAAACTTCTCAACTATACTGACTATCTATGAAGCCTCTAACTATTAAATATGGAAGTCGGGACAAGACCCACGACATCCTGACTAAACTGAAAAGTAAATGAAATCCTCCGAAAACAAGGAGGCTCACCATAGCTAACTCAAACTTCCGGATGTATCAACGAAGCTCAAATTGATGATCCTGAATGCCTGTGTTTGCATTATAAGAAGATGCATGCCAAATGGCTCAGTACGTAGAATGTACGAGCATGTAAGAGGAATTCTAAAGCATAAACATAAGCTTGAACTTTGATAAAAAGGAAACATACTTACCTCTTCTCAACTTACTCAACTCAAAGAAACATAGCTCAACTCAAAGATTAGATTTTCAACTCAGAGGTATACTCAAAACTACTCAAACTAACTTAACTCAGAAGTACTCAAGGACAAGATACTCAACTCGAAATACACAAGGATAATGCAATAGTAAAAGATGCAATATATATGAAAAGTTGTAACACTATAGATAGCAACTCAATGTATTGAAAAATACAATAATACTCAGTATGTATATAAAAATACAATATAACTCTGTGGAAGTTTCTTTAACCGACAACCATCACTTAAAAGCTATAGTGATAATACAACATTTTACCTCATGTTGCCAATGACCATTCTATACCTTGCCGGGTAGAACCTAATTCACTAAGTGGATCCACTAGTCTATGCTAAAAGCATCTTAATGAGTCATCTAAAAAGTATGATCCTTTACTATCCATGATGGCTACATGGTTTATGGAGACTTGAGTTATTTGAACTCGCATCCCCATAACGGTGATCAATACTACTCCGAAAGTATAGTTAGCTCATATGTTTGTAAAAACAAAACTCGTTCTTTGGTTTGAGATAATTACTCAAAACTTAGCTTAAAATCTCTCTTGGAAATCATAATTTCCTCTTTACAGAAAAACTAGCTCAAAGGCTCTTTTGAAATCTCAGTTTCCTTTCGTGTTTAAATGTAAAAACATTTACTCTTTGGGAATACATAGTCCCGATATACTCTTTTGAAGAAATGAACTCATCTCTTTACTCTTAACTCTTTGCTTAACTCAAAACTTAAGTCTTAAAACAAAGTTAAAACGTTTATAAAAGATTTCTTAAAATATGGTTCATGCCGAATTATGGACGTGAACGACTCAATACAAGGTTTTCAATAACCATAGATAGAACTCAATACTTGGAACTCAAGAACTTCAATAGTACTACTCACTTCAAGAATGCTCAACTCAGAGGGTTCATGCAGAATTTATGAGCATGAACTACTAAATTCAAGGATTCAAAGATACTTCTTGTCTCAAGACTACTCCGCTTATAGGGTTCATGCGGAATTATGGACATGAATAACCCAACTCAAGGACTTCATGGGTAACATGTAATAGTCCCATGATTAAGAATGTAATCTCAAATGGGTTAGAAACTCAATACTTAAGACTTAGGACATGTAGATATTTCTCCTCTCATAGATACTCAACTTATGGAGTTCATGCGGAATCTATGGACATGAACAACTTGACTCGTAGGTCTGCATAACATTATGGAACTCATGATACAACTCTTCTCATTCTCATACTTACTTTCTCAAAATTTAACTCAAATCTATTATGGATCTCAAAGGATTCACAATTGAACTCAAAACTTTCTGGAACTCTACTCTTAATCACTCTTGAATGTGAATTATGAATTCAAGAGTAATGGTTCATGTTATGAAAGATCTCATGATGACAAAGTAAACTAATGAATATATTCTCCTCATTCTCATACTCACTTGCTCGAGTCTTAGAACAAGTTACTAGAAGTTGTAGAAGACTCCACAAAATGACTCAAAGGGAATTTCTTAGAATGTTCGAAAGAATTCTCAAAACTTAACTCTTAACTCTACATTGAATTAGGAATGATTTTAGGTGTTTAGAAGTATCTTAGAGTAGTTAGAATCAAAAAAGAGTGAAGGTACCCTTCAAAAGAACTCATACGGAGCAACCGATTGCGAACTGGACGGGACAGGCGACCCTGGGGCTATGGGTGGCACAGAGCGCCAGCCCCTGAAATTCAGAGTCTACTTTGGGGTGTTCTGGCTGGCGCGACACGCCAGTCCCCAACCCAAAAACCCCAACAAATTTCTTTGCTCATTTTTCCACCCTTACTCGCCTAGAATCGTACGGTCTCTTCCCCAATCACTTAGAATTGATTAATTAACATAAGTACACTCTAATCTACTCAATAAATCCCCTAAAACACTCACTTTTATCTCAAGAAATCATCCAAAACCCAACACGATAAGATTTAGAATGAACATCAAGAACTCAAATCTTTCAACTTCAAGAATGAAATTTGCGCTGAAAAGAACATGTTTGGCGTGTAGGTGAAAAAACCCAACACTATGGAAGCTTACATACCTTTTAGGGATCAAATCCATGGCGAAAATCCGCTACAACATGCAAGAACCTCGATGAACGCTTGATCCTCTCCTCTTTTCTCTTCTTGAACTCTCAACTAAAACCCTAGGCGTATTTTAGGATTATAAAACTGAACCCAATAGGATTATACCCTTAAAACCTTACTAAAAATAAATTAAATTTGATTTGGTAAGGAAAAGACAAAAATACCCCTTACTATTTTCGGCTAACTTTCCTTAACTGGACAGCCTAACTTTAAAGGGTCATATGTCATTCATCCGACCTCGAACTAAGAAAACTCGGTGACGTTGGAAATATAATTCAAAGATATTTCCTACGGTAGCTGGTAGCAACCTAAATAATCCTGAGCTTGGAGTTATGGTCGTTCGAAGTCAACGAAAAACTCATATTTTTGCTATTTCCAATTTAGTTCATTTTGAAACTCAAGGTGCTACATCTAGTGACCTGACCTTAATACTTAAGAAATTTAAAATTCCTTAGTAAAATCCTACTCACAACGAAGGATGGTTCAAGTCTTAGCTCAAAAAATTTCTGGGGTGTTACATTACCATTCTAGCATCCGGATGGCTCCTTACGAAGATCTTTATGGGAGAAGATACAGATCTCCTATTGGATGGTTTGAAATTGGTGAAGCTGGGTTAATGGGACCAGACTTAGTTCTTCAAGCTATGGGGAAAGTGAAGGTTATTCAAGAGATATTGAAAACACCCCAGAGTCGTTAGAAATCCTACACTGATGGTAGGAGGAGGGAGTTAGAGTTTGAAGTAGATGATTGATTTTAACTTTAAAGTTTCACCCATAAAGGGTGTTATGAGATTTGGTAATAAGGGGAAGCTTAGTCCCCAGTATATTGGCCCTTACATAATATTGAAAAGGGTAGGTAATGTAGCTAATGAGTTAGAGCTACTACAAGATTTAGCCACGGTTCATCCGGTATTTCACATCTCTATTATGAAGAAGTGCATGGATGATTCTTCATTGATCATACCAATTGAAGATATTGAGAACAAGGATAACTTATCTTATGAAGAGATTCCGATCCAGATTCTAGATCGCCAAGTTCGCAAGTTGACGACTAAGGAAGTAGCATGAGTCAAAGTTCTTTGGAGGAACCAGTTTGTTGAGGGAGCTACTTGGGAAGCTGAAGAAGATATGAAGAAGAGGTATCCACATCTCTTTGAAACCGGAGGTATTCTAGACCAAGTTACTATTTCTCTTCTTAGTACTCTTTAATTTATGAGATTGCATGTTGTATTTGCATTGTTGTTGGGTGTTTGAGCTGAAGGTTAGATGTTACACCCTTAGCCTACTAAGAGTAAGCTCATTCGAGGACGAATGTTCCCAAGGGGGAGATAATGTAACAACCCGTAACTAGAAAGAACTATAAAGAAGTTAAAAAGTGGAAATAGTCATTTTTGGAAAGAATATAAAATCTGGAAATTTTTAATTGGTATGTTAAGTTGGATTTGTAGTCAACTTCAAATGACCATAGCTTCTATATCTGGATGAGTTAGGTGTGTTTCCAGATATCTTAGGAAATATCTTGGAATAATCTTTCCAATGCCGCCGAGTTTGCGCGATTTTGGGTTCTTATGAGTAAGATATGCCCATTCGAAGTTGGACTGTTCAAATAAGGAAAGTCCAATCCTGATTTTGAAAGGGTAGTTTGGTCTTTCCTTACCTAATTAATTTAATTCATTTGAGTGAATTAATTAAGGGTCAAAACAGAATTTTGTCAGTTTAGAAAATTGGAAATCTATGCTAGGGATTCGAGAAAGGAGAAAGAAGGAGAAAAGGCAAGATTCATCAAGAACGTTCAAGAGTCAAGAATGAGGTATGTTAGTTCACACAACATTTGGTTCGTTCACCCATGTGCCAAACATGTTTAATTCATCCTAAAAGTTGAAAGTTTGAATGTTTTTTATGTGTGTTCTTGAATTTATTTACTTTCGTTCTTGAATTTAGGTGAGATTGAGGAGTTTCTTGAGATTTTATAGTTGATTATTAGAGTTGTTTGAGTTATATTCTTGTGTAAATGTTGTGGGTACCTGAATCTAAAGAGATATTGAGAAAAATAATCAAATTTAGGCGAATTGGGGCTGGAAAACGAAAAAGAAAAATGTCGGGCAAAACTGAGGCCCCTGTCCGTATCGCGGACCTGTCCCAAATTTTTGCAGAAGGTTCTTCGCGTCGCAGAGCGATCACAGACCATTCTACCTCAAAAGTTATTTTCGCGACCAAAAATTCAAATACACCTCTGCGTCGCTGACAAGCTCTCAAGCAGTGATTTCTTGATCTCTTCTCGTGTTTAACTATCTAAAAACACTCCTAAACATCATGAGATCTTTCTTATCACAAATCTCAACCCTTGAATCCATAATTCAATTTAAGGATCAGTTAAGAGTCAAGTCAAGAGAACTTCCTAGAGTCTTCCAAAAGTCTTTTACAAATGATTTAACTTTGTTTTAAGACTTGAGTTTTGAGTTCAGTAAATAGTAAAGTTGAAGTTCATTTCTCCGAAGGGTCAGTGCCACTAATTTTGATTTGCTCTTTGTGGCGTAAATCGAAGCTTGCTTGGGGCCATAGTACCTATAGAAGCTTCATTAGTACCAAAACAAGCAAATAACACATTCGGAAATTTTTAGAACAAGAAACAAATCAAAACAAAAAACCAAAAAATTTCTAGGCAGTAGCTGAACTACTGACCCACGGTGGGTACCTACGGTCCGTAGGTTCCCTCCGTATGTTAGAGTACCCAAAAGTTGGGTCTCTGATGTGAACCACAAATGTGCAGAACTGTTCGTCGATAGAACGGCAGACCGTAGTCCACCTCCGTGGTTCCACACTTAGTGATTACTTCATGTGCATCAGTCCCACGGACCCGACCTACGGTTCGTAGGTTGACCTATGGTCCGTGGATGGAGTCTTGTGGGTCAGGTTTGTGCCAGGTATCAGATATCATTAATTTTGTACCCATTTTTGCAATAAATCAAAGAATCAACCTAATTCTTATTATGCATTTTAACACATTATATGGTAGTTCGTCATCCTTGGCGTTTCGATTGCTCACAATACTGAACTAGGAACCCTAAATCAAAACTTCCATTTAGAACTTTTACTTTGATTCAGTTAGTTTTAGTAGATTACAGACTCACATACCATCATACCAAGGGTTATTATATTATACAATTCAGCATTGAACTCTAAAAATAACAATCCTAACAACCCAAGGTCAAGATCAAACTTTGTGACTTCATAATACAACAATGAATAGTGAATTCAAAGTCAGGGTGAAGTTGTTTACCTTTCAAGAAATCGAAGTGTGTGATGCAACGAACTTCTAGACACTTTGACAAGCCTTTGACACTGAACCTGGACAATGGAATCGCTGGGGAAATTGAGATGAGGAATTGGGAAGGGGAAAGAGTGATATGGGAATTTGGGGAAGTGAATGGGGAGTGATCTGTGGGATTTGGGAGTTTAATGGAGTGATTTTGGGAGAGGAAAGGTTGAGAAATGGTTGGGAGGGAGTTTTGAATGTGAGGGATGAATAAAAAATGGAATATTTTATTTTATAAGGTGTCCAGGTTGGGTCAGGCAAACCCTAGATTTTGGACCCATGAAACCCCGTCTACGGGCCGTGGGTCGACCTACGGACCGTAGGTCACTCAACACGTAGAAGAATTTAGGATACATACATGGGGTCTACGGACACCATTCACGGTCGATGGATGAAACCACGGACCATCGATCGGGTCCGTAGACCTCTTCACAACCTTTTTTCTGCAGATTTGGCTATTCATTCCTGCATGTATAGCAACCGTTAGGCCTTTCTTTTTACATTTTTTGGACACCTTTTAGACACGGACCCTATGCTATATCTAGCTAACACTAATAAAAAAATAAAACACGTATCTAAGGAATTACAAATATTCAAATAAATAATGAAAACTCCTGAATCGAAAAGAAAAACCTATAGATGGCTAGATCGTACATCTTGGGTTTTGATGTTCGACGTAATCAACTGACACAATTTCTGTTTAAGTGCCAAGTGATCGCGTGTAGTGATATAACCCAACCAAGGGTTGGGATTGTTCCCACATGGAATGATTTTGAGAATTAGTAGAAAAATAAAATCAGGTTCTAATTAGTCATAGCTATAAATATTAACGAATAAAAACATACTAAATCTAAGGAGTGACGCAAGCGTCAATTATCAATTGGGGTTTGTATTTATTAACAACAACAAAAAAAGTAAAAATATAAAGAAACAAGATATAGAGACGCGATTCTTTGGATGTTATAGGAATACAGGTTAAACTAGACTATCGGGTACATGTTTTTGATAGTAAATTGTTGAACATTTGTGACTAGGCTAGACTATAGAGGGGGTAAATTCTCTCTCAAGCAAATTACCCCGAATCAACTTGGTTTCTCTCGAACACCGAGTTTTCGCATGAAGCACAGCCTCCGCCTTAGCCCATTCACTCTCTTGAGCTGAATGTGTGGGTGAAGGACTAGGGTTCACTCTCTCGAGCTGAACCAATGTCGACCCAATACCACCGGCTATCAATTTAGTAGTCTTAGTTTTATGACCTCTCTCTCGAGCAAGCTAAAAACACTAAGATAAAATCGTATTCGCAACTACAATACCATTAAGTTCATACACAACTACTAAACGAAATGACATTTAAAAAACAAATAAACCATCAACAAGAAAGACCCAACATATAATTTAGCCCATATTCACAAAATCACACCCTAAGAATTGGGGTTTTATCTAGACATGTAAAAGATATAAAATAATATACCAATATCAGTTTCCATCAACTGGGTATGAAGATTTAAGACTTAAAACACGTCAAGAGTGAAGAATCTTCGAGACCCACTTCCAATTTCTTGGAGTTGAAACCCTTTGAATCTTCAAGGTCTTAGAACAAAGTCTCCAAAACCCTCTAAAACTTAAACTCTCTCCAAAAATTGTAAAAAGTTTCAATAACAGAAGTCATATCCTAGGATATTTAAACAAGTATTTATAGTGTTTGAAAATTTATGCTCTGGAGTTTCATTAGGCGCAGTTAATCAGGATCGCCGATACGCTCGCGATCCACCTTTTGGTCGATTTCACCGCCTTCCTGTTTTAGCGTTCAGCCTTTTCGCATTTTGAGTCATTGGGCGATATGGTACTGCTTCACATAACTAATCAGCGACACGCCGACTGCTCCATTTCATCGCCAACTTGACCTTTTTCTACAGGGCTCAGCACACTGGAACAAAAGGCGATCTCCAGGCCCATCGTGACTCGGCGATCTTCAGACCTTCATTTCTTCGTTCTTTTCAGCCGCCTTGTTCCTTCTTGCCAAGTAGTATCTGTGCTTTGCCTCAAATTCTAAATACCTAAAACTTAAGGATTTTCATCAGATATTGAGACAAAATATGCATTTGAGGACACTAATTCTATCAAAATATAGCCCTCAATGAGTCCAAAGTGTGGACTCATCAACACCCCCAACTTAAACTTTTGCTTGTCATCAAGTAAAACTCAAGTTTGGCAGTCTAAAAAGGATGTCTCAAACAGTGCTACACAAGACTCAACCATGAATGTACACAGCAAGACTCAACTTACTCATGCAAGAATCAATTGTATGCTTAAAGACTCAAGTTTTGACACACCATTATCAAAGATTCTCAAGCTCACTATACTTGCTTCAAATGCAAGTTCAAGCTCAACAATGGTATTTGTATACCCTCACACAAAGAATGATTCCATATTCACACCCAATGGTTTAATCATTTAAAATTCTGGAATCAAATGCAACACTCACTCTAACAAAGAAGAACACAATGCATGCTTTCACTTATAGGTTTGCCCGTATTTTCCAATCAACAATTGTTTCAGCTCACTCAAGATCAAAAAGGTCTTTCCAAGGCTTGTAATGGGGCTGACTGCAAAGGCATGGTCATTTAGGCTCAGTGACTTTCATCCTCATGAAATATGTTGCTTTCAACACTCTATTTCCTCTTCTTTCATCAATTTCTTTAGTGCTCATAAGTCATCCCATTATTCACTTCAATGGATTATTCGGAACCCCATTTCTTTTGACATTTCTCATAACATTATTTCACAACTTTTTCTTTCTTTTCTCTTGTTTTTTTTTTTTTTTGGAGGGGTTCCATTTTTTTCAACACCATGGATTAAAAGGGACTTTTCTTGCACTTCTTGACTTGCCTTTTCTTTTCACCACACCTCCAACTTAGGCTTTTGGTCTAAGTTGGCTATTCAATCAAACACAAATCACGACGATTATGGGTAGTGGATTTAATAAAGGCCATGTTTTCATCAAGTTTCTTCTAAAGAAAGGTAAGGCTCAAGAGGTGTTTAAAAGAGGTTCACACACTCATAAGGTAGGCCACAAAATAGGTATATGTCAAATTGGTTCACACTCTTTCAAAGTTTCCTAAGATCATATCAAGAGATAGCCTTACTTAGTCGACCCGGACCAACGGGACAAATTCTAGTTGTTGTCATGCATGGTTCACATTAGGTTCATCACACAAGGCATCGACACCAAAGTCAAACAAGACTCCACACTTTCACTAGTGTGCAAAGTTCATCACAAGAGAATCAATTCGATAATTGGCTAGTCACAACTAGATGCAAAGAGTTCACATATAGACTATGTAACTTCAATTGGTCGCATCATAGAAGCACATTCATGTTTGTTCGATTATGACTACTATTTGAGTCATCGATATTGATCAAAACTGAGACTTAAATTTGCTAAAGTACAGCCACATTCCACACGTACAAGAGGTGGCAAAAAATTTTAAATTTTTCGAAAGGGTCAAAATCGTTTACAAGTTAATATAAAAGGAGCCACAAGCTCACACATCCAAAAGAACCTGTGTAAGACACAATTATAAGCAGAACAACCTAATTATATGCACAAAACAGCGAAGCATCAATATTCACACAAAAGGTGGGCCTCACCCCACCATAAATAAAAACGATTTGTCCTCAAATGCAAATGAATTAACATATCCAAAAGTCAAAGAAAGTAAGACAGAGAGGGAGGTAAAGAAAGAGTCCTGTCTATGCAGTCTCTCCATCTGTCTAGGCATAAGTGACCGATGCCTCACCCTAAGCCAGGGCATCAGTACCCGAGGTTACCTTAGGAGGAACAGCAGTACCAGTTCACCAAGTTCTGTTGAGTGTGAGTTCGCTAGAAAGATATGCACGTCCTTGCAGAATCCCCGGGCCCATGAAGAAATATGAGGTTCTAGGGTAATGGTTTTCCTGCCAGAAGTGGGCCTCTTGCCCTTGCCTTTCCCAGTAGTTGTGGATAATTTTGTAGCTTTGCCCTACGACGTAGCTGCATTGTAACACCCCAAAAAAAATTGAACTAAGACTCGAACCGCTCTTCGTAGTGAGTGAGATTTTTACAAAGAATTTAAAATTTCTTGAGTATTAGGGCCACTAGAGGTAGCACCTTAAGTTTCAAGAAGAACTTAAGAGAAAAGCATTCAAGTCATTCCTAGTTTTCCTTAAGTTTTGCGTCAACTTCAAATGACCATAAGTCCTAGTACAAGATGAGTTAGGTGAGCTACATGATAGAAATTTGAACCCCTTCGAGTCCTCTTTCCAATTCTACTGAGTTTGCTCAATTCCGAGTTCTGAGTAAGAAGTTATGACTAATTTACTAACGTCGCGCAAACCTGGCAGCAGCTCCACAATAGCTCTGCGACGTGGAGCCAATCCGGACCTCACTGCCTGTTGGAAAATAATTTCGACTCCCAGCTCATTTTAATTATTTCTTTAGGGGTATTTTAATACTAAAAACCCTTAGAAGGTCATCTAAATTGCCCTAAACGTGTAGAAAAATCAGTTTTCTTAAATCCAAACCCTCTCATTCACTCCAAAGATTCTACGCTCAAGAAATTCAAGAAACAACTAAGTCTAGGGTTGTTATTCAAAGGTTTTCCTTCAAGTTGCTTCAAGAGGATAATTCTTTCAGGCATGTAAGCTTTCATAGTGTTGGGTTTGTTCACCCACATTCCAATCATGTTAATTTCAACTTTAAATTCGTTCTAAAAGTTGAAGCTTTGATGTTCTTGTTATGTATTCATGAATTTGCTTTCGTTCTTGAATTTGGTTGAGATTGAGGAGTTCTTCAGGTTAATGTGTCGATATAGAGAATGGTTAGAGTTAGATTATAGTGTACGTGTGTTGGGTATCTAAATCTAAAGAGAGATTGAGAAAAAGAATCGAATTTAGGCGATTTGGGACTGGGAAACGAAGAAGGAGAAAATCGAGTGCGATCTGGCATGCAGGTCCTCGTCGCGGACAGGCTCCCCCAGTGGGCAAAAATTTGCTCCACGTCGCGGTTCGAACGCGGACAATATGTCTCAAAATTTAATTTTGCGAGTATTATTTTAAACCATCTCCGCGTTGCGGACTTGTTCCAAGATGGTGATTTCGTGACTTTTCTCATGTTTAGCTATCTAAAGTCATTCCTCAACATTAAGAGACCTTTCCTATCACAAATCACAACCTTGAATTCATAAATCACATTCAAGGTAGAGTTGAGAGTCAAAGTCTTGAGAATTCTTTCGAACATTTTTAAGAAAATCTATTTTTGTCTTTTTGAGGAGTCTTCTACAAATTCTAATAACTTTTTTCAAGACTCGAGCAAGTGAGTATGAGAATTAGGAAAGTGCATGAGTCCAAATTATCATTACAAGATCCTTCCTATCATGAACCATAACTCTTGAATTCATAATTTACATTCGAGAGAGAGTTAAGAGTAGAGTTCAAGAAAGTCTTTGAGTTCAATTGTGAATCCTTTGAGATCCACCATCGATTCGAGTTAAGTTTAGAGGAAGTAAGCCAGAGAATGAGAAGATTCATATACATGAGTTCCATATTATTTTGTAAGATCATCGAGTCGAGTTGTTTCATGCCCATAGCTCCGCATAAACGTCGTAAGTTGAGTATCCTTCAGAGAAGTGGTATTTTCAAGTTCTAAGCCTTTAAATATTCAGTTCCTAATCTCTTTTCAGAATTATCTTTGAGTCCTTGAGTGGAATATTTCATGCTCATAATTCCGCATGAACATTATAAGTCGAACAATCTTGAGATGAGAAGTATCTTTGAGTCATTGAGTTGAGTGGTTCATGCTCATAATTTCCGCATGAACTCTGAGTTGAGCATTCTTGAAATGAGTAGTATCATTGAAGTTCCTGAGTTCCAAGAATTTGAGTTCTATCTATGGTTATTGAAAACCTTGCATTAGGTCATTCACGACCATAATTCAGAATGAACCACAATTTAAGAAGTCTTTTACAAACGTTTTAACTTTGTTTTAAGACTTAAGTTTTGAGTTCAGTAAAGAGTAATGTTGAAGTTCATTTCTTCAAAAGTATATGGGGACTATGTATTCCCAAAAGAGTTTAAAATGTTTTCACATTTAAATAAGAACGGAAAACTGAGATTTTCAAAAGATCATTTGGGCTAGTTTTCAGTTAAAGAGTAAATGCTTTCACAATAAAACAAGAGAGGACACCTTGATTTCCAAGATAGCCTTTGAGCTAAGTTTTTTAGCAATTATCTCAAATCACAGAATGAAGTATGTTTTAAACATAAAGAGCTAATATAATATTAAAAAATTGGGAGTAGTATTGAGCACCGATGGGGAAGAGTTTATACTACTATCAGCCCCCTTAAACCATGTAGCCATCCTGGGTAGAAAAGGGTCATACTTTTTAGATGATCCCTTTTCGCATAGATTAGTGGATCCACTAAGACAGTTAGGTCCTCTACCTTTGGCAGGGTATAGGACGGCCTTGGCAGCGTGAGGTAAAGCATTGTATCACCCCTTAAACTTATAGTGGTGGTTGTCGGTTAGAGAAACTCCCACAACAGTATTTGTATGGTTCCTCAATGGGTTCTGCTTAGTATGAATCGGGGTATGGGACTTCATTCATGCATTGCACAAGTAGACTTTGAGAGGGAGCATGGTATGTCTTTTATGATATTATGATTATGAGTTAACATCATGTTTTAAACAATTTTCCTTTTTCTTTATATTGCACTTGTTTTAAACTGCTTTATATTGAAACGAGTTCAGTTATGTTGAGTTGAGTTGAGCCAAGTAAGTTCTTCAGTTTCTTTCAAATTCTGTCAAGCCTATGTTTCCTTTTTATCAAAGTTCAAGCTTATGTTTATGATTTAGAATTCCCCTTACATGCTCGTACATTCCACGTACTGAGCCATTTGGCCTGCATCTTCTCATGATGCATACACAAGTATTCAGGATCATCAACTGGCGCTTCGTTGATACATCTTAGAGTTCGAGTTAGCTATGGTGAGCCTCCTTATTTTCTGGAGGATTTCATTTACTTTTCAGTTTAGTCAAGATGTCGTGGGTCTTGTCCCGACTTCCATCTTTATCAGTTAGAGGCTTCGTAGATAGTCAGTATAGTTGAAAGGTCTGTATTGTTCATTTATTTTATTAAATGTTTTAAAGACTTAAGTTGCCAATTTTGGGGTGAGTTGAATATATTTTATTATTCAGAGTTTTCATTTGAGGTAAAGTTTGAATCTAAGTTTTATAAACTTTTATTTTAGTTTTTAAGCTTTGTATGCTTGAATATGTTTTCCGCTTGTAGTCAGCCATGATGAGGGTTCACTTGGGGACCAGCAATAGTCTTCGAATGACGGCCACATCCAGGGTGTAGGCTCGGGTCATGACAAGTATCCTCATTTATCATAATCCCTTTGGACTTCTCTTGGGCTTGTGTTATTTTTTCAGCAGCATTTGATTTAGTCATGTCTGCAAAATCTCTAAGAGAAGTTAGAAAAAACTAAACAAAAGCACAACAGAACAATTTCAGACAGGTTCACCAAACCATAGGGAGAATCGCCGATTTTCTTGGGCGAGGTAGATAGAGCTCGCCGAAAGAATTAGCTCTAAAAACTGTGGCAAGTAGGCGATGGGGGGAACCACTCGGCCTGTCACCGATATCTTTCGGCGAACAAGGATAGGCCCACCAAAAGTTACAGTGCACAAAGGTTCAGGGGTGCAGACAAAGGGCATATGAAAAGTATTTCGGCGAGTCATTGAGTACTTTTGGCGACCTCAGGCTTCTCGCCGAAAGTTACAGACTTCAACTACTCACTTAGCAAGAAATTAATGGCGAGACGGAGGCACTAGACGACTGCTGAGCGGTTTGGCGAGCTTGACCCAACTCGCCAAACGACCCAACGTGTCTACCTTCAACCCACTTTGTCGAATTCAACCCCGCAACCCCCAAAAATAAAATCATAGCATTCACTAGTTCAATTAAGCTCAGACCCATCACACCCAAACACGACCCCTCGAATTTTAATCCTGTTTAAGGCATACAATTATGGCATTTCAACAATTTAACTTAGTAAGGGCAAGATTATCGAATCAAAACAGGCAATCAAAAATTATAATCCTACCAGAGAGGCTCAGCACATATAAAAAAAATGATATTATTGCATTTGAGTACAACTTTTGATAAAAGAAACTCAGGGCTCAAAAACCAACCTTAGATGCCGATTAATATTCTATTGATATGCTAGGTGGCAATGCAATCCAATCCCGAGCACAAATCATCACTAAAAATACTCTAAAAATGTGAAAATATAGGTACTAGTTTGCGGGTGTGAGTTTGGGAAGATAAGAACTGATGGAAAGTGAATGAGTTAAAAATTTTAAACCTTTGGCCTGCAAAACCGTTCAATTTTCGCCCATTCGGCGACATTAGTCAAGCTCTCCTAACCTCTCGGTAATCCTCCGAGTGTTCATTCACCTCGCCAAATATTACAGAACCTCCAGTGAGTCTGGGGGGCCCAAGGCGTTCTCCATCGAGATTGCTGACATGGTCGGTAATTCGCCAATAATTTTTTAGGCTCACTGAGTTTTACAGACTCCGATTTGAAGATGTCTTGAGTCAAACGGGGGATTAGGTCGGGTTTGCCAACCTCTTCGACGACTGGGTGACTGGACCTGTTGCTCGCCATCCTGCTTTTTTTTGCACACTTCAACCTATACAAACGACACACTATTATTTTACCGAAACACAAATAAAAAAAAACAATAAGGGGTTTTAGGTTTCCTCCCAAACAGTGCCTTAGTTAACGTCGCAGGACAACGTAAGTCCACCTTCAAACCTCATTCTTGGGGTTAGCCATAGTATCACTAGGCAAACCCCCCTTCTGTCTTGGATTGAGATGAGACGATATATGACCCATTTGGGTCTCCAACTACTTTATCGACATTGAAAGGGAGGTGACGGTCTGTCTAAGGGTGGACACATCTTCTTTCATTTCTTTTTAAAAAAATTCTGACCCTTCAACTTTGTTGAGGATATGAGAGAGCATATCCTGAGACCTACAACCTTATGAATCCTTGGGATTTTGTCACTCATGGGGAGGCACATACCTGTCCTTCTCCCCATCCTTCCAGTTAGGATTTCGGTCCCTCCATTCTCTGTCGCAATCCTACCAACCATCCTCTCTAGCCCAACCTTAGGTAGTTTGAATGATAACCACTGCCCTGGTTGGCTAGAAAAATTACCTCCTCATTATACATGGTGTAAAACTTCGTCTCCTCAAGATTTGCACACCCGATACCCATAACATTGACACCCCGAGCACCAGCTCCCATGATATTTTTGGACAAAATGTCAAGTTGTGTCATGATCTTGGCCATGATTTGGTCCCTTTCCTGATCTTTTTTCTGCTCCTTGGTTAATTTTAATATTAGAGGGGAGACTTGAACTTCACGGGTGTACCAAGCCCGATTTATCATGGTCATGCCATCCAATAACTGAGTTGCTATCACGTAAGGTTGTTGCATCAATCCTCCTGGAGAAAGTTGGTTAGCCACACCCTTGTTAACTGAGTCTAGGCTCTGATAGAAATATTGCAGCAATACATTGTCAGGCAAGCCATGAGTTGGGCATCGGAGCACCAACTTCTCGAATCGCAGCCAAGTCATGAATTGGCTTCCCCTCCAAATGCTTAAAGCTTTGGAATCTGTCCTGAAGAGTCATCATCTTCGAGGGAGGGAAAAATAGCACATTAAATGTGTTGACCAACTCCTCCCAAGAAGTGATGAATTCACGTAGCAACTACTCCAGCCACTTGAACGCTTATCACATCAATGAGAAAGGGAATAACCTTAACCAGACTAACTCCTGAGAGATGTTTTTGAAAGAGAATGGTTCGGACACATCCACGAAGTTTGGAAAATGCTCGTGAGGATCCTCATGAGACAATCCACTAAAAAGTCTCTTTAGTTGCAACAAATGCAAAATAGTGCTCGTTTATGGAACACTGAATTTCCTTCGGCTGGAGGTAAATGGATAGCCCTAATACCTCCCATGAGATAGGGGTCATTAATGTTTGGCTCTTGGACATCGTTGAGATTTTCAATGTCCTCTTGGTGGCCCACCTGGATGCCGTTGCTGCCATTAACACTCATGCTTCCTGAAATATTTACACAAACAAACAAAATTAAACTAAAAATTAAGTAGAACTACAACTAATATGAACGAAAAGTCTACCTAACTAAAAATTCTCAACTAACACCACTCCCCGGTAGCGATGCCATTTTGATGTTCGACGTAATCAACTGACACTATTTCGGTTCAAGTGCCAAATGATCGCGTGTAGTGATATAATTCAACCAGGGGATGGGATCGTTCCCACATGGAGTGGTTTTGAGGATTAGTAGAAAAATAAAATCAAGTTCTAATTCGTCATAGCTATAAATATTAACGAATAAAAACATACTAAATCTAAGGAGTGATGCAAGCGTCAATTATCAATGGTGGTTTCTATTAATTAACAACAACAAAAAAAGTAAAAATATAAGGAAACGACATATGGAGACGGGATTGTTGGGATGTGATAGGAATACGAGTTAAACTAGACTATCGAGTACATGATTTTAAAAGTAAATTGTTGAACATTTATGACTATGCTAGACTATAGTGGGGGTAAATTCTCTCTCAAGCATCTTACCCCGTATCAACTCGGTTTGTCTCGAACACCGAGTTGCCCCATTAAGAACAGCCTCCGCCTTAGCCCATTCACTCTCTCGAGTTGAATGTGTGCGAGAAGGACTAGGGTTCACTCTCTCGAGTTGAACCCATGTCGACCCAATACCACCGCCTATCAATTTATTAGTCTTAGTTTTATGACCTCTCTCTCGAGCAAGCCAAAAACACTAAGATGAAATCATATTTGCAACTACAATCCCATTAAGTTCATACACAACTACTAAACGAAATCACATTTCAACAACAAATAAACCATCAATAAGCAAAACCCAACGGATAATTTAGCCCATATTCATAAAATCACACCCCAAGAATTAGGGTTTTAGCTAGACATGTAAAAGAGATAAAAAAAATTACACAAATATAAGTTTCCATTAACTGGGTATGAAGATTTAAGTCTTAAAACACGTCAAGAGTGAAGAATCTTCAAGACCCACTTGCAATTTCTTGGAGTTGAAACCCTTTGAATCTTCAAGGTCTTAGAACAAAGTCTCCAAAACCCTCTTAAACTTGAACTCTCAACAATAACTATAAAAAGTTCCAATAATAGAAGTCATATCCTATGATATTTACACAAATATTTATAGTGTTTGAAAATTTGTGTTGCGGAGGACCATTCGGCGCAGTTAGTCGGGATCGCCGATACGCTCGGCAATCCACCTTTTGGTTGATTTCATCGCCTTCCTGCTTTAGCCTTCAGCCTCTTCGCGTTTTGAGTCGTTGGGCAATATGGTAATGCTTCGCGGAACTGATCAGCGACGCACTGACTGCTCCATTTCATCGCCTACTTGACCTTTTCTGTTAGGGCTCAACACGTTGGAACAAAAGGCGATATCCAGGCCCATCAGTGACTCACCGATTGGACTCGGCGATCTTCAGGCCTTTATTTCTTCGTTCTTTTCAGCCGTCTTGTTCCTTCTTGCCAAGTAGTGTCCATGCTTTGCCTGAAACTCTAAATACCTTAAACTTAAGGATTTTCATAAGATATTGAGACAAAATATGCATTTGAGGACACTAATTCTATCAAAATATATCCCTAAATAAGTCTAAATTGTGGACTCATCAACACCCCAACTTAAACTTTTTTTTGTCCTCAAGTAAAACTCAAGTTCGGCTGTCTAAAAAGGATGTCTCAAACAGTGCTACATAAGACTCAACCATGAATGTACATAACAAGACTCAACTTACTCATGCAAGAATCAATTGTATACTCAAAGATTCAAGTTGTGACACAACATTATCAAAGATTCTCAAGCTCACTCTACTTGCTTCAAATGCATGTTCAAGCTCAACAATGGTATTTGAATGCCCTCACACAAAGAATGATTCCATATTCACACACAATGGTTTAATCATTAAAATTCTAGAATCAAATGCAATGCTCATTGTCACAAAGAGAACACAATGCATGATTTCACTCATGGGTTTGCCCGTATTTTCCAATCAACAATTGTTTCAACTCACTCAAGATCAAAAAGGTCTTTTCAAGGCTTGTAATGGGGCTAAGTGCAAAGGTATGGTCATTTAGGCTCAGTGACTTTCATCCTCGTGAAATGTGGTGCTTTCAACACTCTCTTTCCTCTTTTTTCATCAATTTCTTTATTGCTCATAAGTCATCCATTATTCACTTCCATGGATTGTTCAGAACCCCATCTCTTTTGACATTTCTCATAAATTTATTTCACAACTTTTTCTTTTTCTTTATCTAGTCTTTTCTTTTTTTTTCTTTTTTTTTGGAGCGGTTCCATTTTTCTCAACACCATGGGTTAAAAGGGACTTTTCTTGCACTTCTTGACTTGCCTTTTCTTTTCACCACATCCCAACTTAGGTTTTTGTCCTAAGTTGGCTATTCAATCAAACACAAATAACGAGGATTATGGGTAGTGGATTTAATAAAGGTCATACTTTCATCAAGTTTCTTCCAAAGAAAGGAAAGGCTCAAGGGGTGTTCAAAAGAGGTTCACACACTCACAAGGTAGGCCACAAAAGAGGTATATGTCAAATTGGTTCACACTCTTTTGAAGTTGCCTAAGATCATATCAATAGATAACCTTACATAGTCGACCCAAACCAACGGGGCAAATCTAGGTGTTTTAATACATGGTTCACAGTAAGTTCATCACACAAGACATCGACACCAAAGTCAAACAAGACTCCACACTTTTGCTAGTGTGCAACGTTCATCAAAAGAGAATCAATTCGATAATTGCCTAGTCACAACGAGATGCAAATAGTTCACATATTGACTGTATAACTTCAATTGGTCTCATTGTAGCCTCACATTCATGTTCGTTCGATTATGAGCACCATTTGAGTCATTGATATTGATCAAAACTGAGACTCAAATTTGCTAAAGAACAACCACATTCCATACGTACAAGAGGTGGCGATAATTTTTAAAAAAAATTGAAAGGGTCAAATTCATTTACAATTTAAAATAAAAGGAGCCACATGCTCAAACATCGACAAGAAGTAGTGTAAGACACAATTATAAGCAAAACGACCCAATTATATGCACAAAACACCGAAGCATCAATATTCACACAAAAGGTGGGCCTCACACCACCACAAATAAAAACCATTTGTCCTCAAATGCAAATGAATTAACGTATCCAAAAGTCAAAGAAAGTAAGACATAGACGGAGGTAAGGAAAGGGTCCTGTCTATACAATCTCTCCATTTGTCTGGGCATCAATGCCAGATGCCTCACCCTGAGCCTGGGCATCAGTACCCGAGGTTACCTCAGGAGGAACAGTAGTACCAAATTCACCAAGTTCTGTTGAGTGTGAGTCCACTAGAAAGACATACACCACTCTGCAGAATCCCCGGGCCCATGAAGGAATATTAGGGTCTAGGGTAATGGTTTTCCTGGTAGAAGTGGGCCTCTT
Organism: Solanum acaule; assembly: GCA_036250505.1. Taxonomy (NCBI): domain Eukaryota; kingdom Viridiplantae; phylum Streptophyta; class Magnoliopsida; order Solanales; family Solanaceae; genus Solanum; species Solanum acaule. Next base: position 51,869 of record JAJOOR010004435.1, read on the forward strand.
GCCCTTGCCTTTCCCAGTAGTTGTGGGTAGTTTTGTAGCTTTGCCTTTCGACATAGCTGCATCCACATTTATCACAATCCCTTTGGACTTCTCTTGGGCTGGGGTTATTCTTTCAGCAACTTATGATTTAGTCATGTTTGAAAAATCTCAAAGAGAAGTTAGAAAAACCTAAACAAAAGCACAACAAAAAAATTTTAGACAGGTTCGCCAAACCAGAAGGTGAATCGCTGAATTTCTTGGACGAGCTAGATCAAGCTCGCCGAAGGAATTAGCTATAATAATTGCGGCAAGTAGGAGATGGGGGGGACCACTCGGCGTGTCGCCGATAGCTTTCGGCGAACAAGGATAGGCCCGCCGAAAGTTTCAGTGCACAAAGGTTCAGGGGTGCTGACAAAGGGTGACTGAAAAGCCTTTCGGCGAGTTGCCGAGTGCTTTTGGAGACCTCAAGCTTCTCGTCGAAAGTTACAACCTTCAACTACTCACTTAGCAAGAAATTAAAGGTGAGATGGGGGAACTAGGCGAATCGTCGATTGATTTGGCGAGTTTCATCCAGCTCACCAAATGACCCAACGTGCCTACCTTTAACCCACTTTCTCGAATTCATCCCCGCAACCCCCGAAAATAAAATCAAAAGCATGCACTAGTTTAATTAAGCTCAGACCCATCACACCCAAACACGACCCCTCGAATTTAAACCCAATTTAAGTCATACAATTACAGGATTTCAACAATTTAACTTAGTAAAGGAAATATTATCGAATCAAAAATAATAATCCTACCATAGAGGCCCAGCACATATCAACAAAATGAAATTATTGCATTTGAGTACAACTTTTGATGAAAGAAACTTAGGTCTCGGAAACCAACCTTAGATACCGATTAAGATACTATTGATATGCTAGGTGGCAATGCAATCCAATCCTGAGCACAAATCAGCACTAAAAATACTCTAAAAATGTGAAAATATAGGAATTAGTGTACGGGTGTGAGTTTGGGAAGATAAGAAGTGATGGAAAGTGAATGAGTTAGAATTTTTAAACCTTTTGCCTGCAAAACCGTCCAATTTTTTGCCCATTCGGCGACATTAGTCGAGATCGCCTAACCTCTCAATGATCCGTCGAGTGTTCATTCACCTCGCTGAATAATACAGAACCTTCAGTGAGTGTGGGGGCCCCAACGGTGGTCTCCATCGAGATAGCTGACATGGTCAGCAATTCACCAATAAATTTCTAGGCTCACCGAGTTTCACAGACTCCAATTTGAAGATGTCTTGAGTCAAACAAAGGATTAGGTCGGGTTGGCCAACCTCTTCAGCGACTCGCCGACTGGACCTATTGCTCGCCACCCTGCATTTTTTTTGCACACTTTCCACACTTCAACCTATACAAACAACACACCATTATTTTACCAAAACACAAATTTAAAAAATAGTAAGGAGTTTTAGGTTGCCACCCAAACAGCGACTTAGTTAACGTTGCGGCATGACGCAAGTCCACCCTCAAACCTCATTCTTAGGGTTAGCCATAGTATCACTAGGCAAACCCCCATGCTGTCTCGGATTGGGATGAGACGATATATGACCCATTTGGGTCTCTAACTGCTTTATCGACACTGATTAGGAGGTGACGGTCTGTCTAAGGGTGGACACATCTTTTTTCATTTCTTTCAAAATTTTGTCTGACCCTTCAACTTTATTGAGGATACGAGAGAGCATATCCTGAGACCTACCACCATCCGAATCCTTCGACTTTTGGCGCTCATGGGGAGGCACATACCTGTCCTTCTCCCCATCCTTCCAGTTAGGATTTTGGTCCCTCCATTCTTTGTCTCTATCCTTCCAACCGTCCTCTCTATCCAACCTTGGTTACCACCTGCCTTGGGTAGTTTGAACGATAACCACCGCCTTGGTAGGCTAAAAAATTTACCTCCTCATTACATAAGGTTTCTAACTTCGTCTCCTCAGGATTTGCACACTTGATACCCACAATATTGACACCCCAAGCACCAGCTCCCATGACATTTTTGGACAAAATGTCAAGTTGTGTCATGATCTTGGCCATGTTTTAGTCTCTCTCCTAATCTTTTTTCCATCTGCTCCTTGGTTAATTTTAATGTAAGAGGGGAGACTTGATATTCACTGGTGTACCAAGCCCGATTTATCGGGGTCATTCCATCCAATAGCTGAGCTGCTATCACGTAAGGTTGTTGCATCAATCCTACTAGAGAAGTTGGTCAGAAACACCCTTGTTCACCGAGTCTAGGCTTCGGTAGAAATATTGAAGCAATACGTTGTCAGGCAACCCTTGAGTTGGGCATTGGAGCACCAACTTCTTGAATCGCAACCAAGTCTCATGAATTGGCTCTCCCTCCAAACTCTTAAAGCTTTGTATATTGTCCTGAAGAGTCATCATATTCGACGGAGGGAAAAATTGCACATTAAATGTGGTGACCAATTCCTCCCAAGAAGTAATGGATTCGCGTGGCAACTCCTTCAGCCACTTGCACGATTCTCCCATCAACGAGAAAGGGAATAATCTTAACCGGACTGACTCCTGAGAGATGTGTTTGAAAGAGAATGGTCCGCTCACATCCACAAACTTTCGAACTTGCTCGTGAGGATCCTCATGAGCGAATCCACTAAAAAGTCTCTTTAGTTGAAAAAATTGCAACATAGTGCTCGTTATATGGAACACTGTATTTCCTTAGACCGGAGGTAAACGGATGGCCCCAATACCTCCCATGAGATGGGGGTAATTAATGTTGGGCTCTTGGACATCGTTGAGATTTCCAATGTTGTCTTAGTGGCCCACCTGGTTGCCGTTGCAGCCATTAACACTCATGCTTCCTGAAATATTTACACAAACAAAACTAAAAATTAAGTAAGTAGAACTACAGCTAACAGGAACAAAAATCCTACTTAACTACAAATTCTCAACTAACACCACTCCATGATAGCGGTGCCATTTTGATGTTCGACGTAATCAACTGACAGTATTTTGGTTCAAGTACCGAACGATCACGTGTAGTGATATAACCCAACCAAGGATTGGGATAATTCCCATACGGAGTGGTTTTGAGAATTAGTAGAAAAATAAAATCAAGTTCTAATTAGTCATAGCTATAAATATTAACTAATAAAAACATACTAAATCTAAGGAGTGACGCAAGTGTCAATTATCAATGAGGGTTTGTATTAATTAACAACAAGAAAAAAAATTAAAAATATAAGGAAACGAGATATGGAGACGAGATTCTTGGGATGTGAAAGGAATACGGGTTAAACTAGATTATCGGGTACATGTTTTTGATAGTAAATTGTTGAACATTTCTGACTACGCTAGAATATATTGGGGGTAAATCTCTCTCGAGTAACTTACCCCGAATCAACTTGGTTTCTCTCGAACACCGAGTTGACGTATTAAGAACAGCCTCCGCCTTAGCCTATTCACTCTCTCGAGTTGAACCCATGTCGACCCAATACCACCGCCTATCAATTTATTAGTCTTAGTTTTATGACCTCTCTCTCGAGCAATCCAAGAACACTAAGATAAAATCGTATTTGCAACTACAGTCCCATTAAGTTCATACACAACTACTAAACGAAATCACATTTAAACAACAAATAAACCATCAACAAGTAAGACCCAACAGATAATTTAGCCCATATTCACAAAATCACAGCTCAAGAATTGGGGTTTTAGCTAGACATGTAAAAGAGATAAAAATTTATACCAATATCAGTTTCCATCAACTGGGTATGAAGATTTAAGTCTTAAAATACGTCAAGAGTGAAGAATCTTCAAGACCCACTTCTAATTTCTTGAGTTGAAACCCTTTGAATCTTCAAGGTCTCCAAAACCCTCTAAAGCTTCAACTCTCTCCAAAAACTGTAAAAAGTTCCAATAATAGAAGTCACATCCTATGATATTTAAACAAGTAATTATAGTGTTTGAAAATTTGTGTTGCGGAGGACCATTCGGCGCAATTAGTCGGGATCACTGATACACTCGGCAATCCGCCTGTTGGTCGATTTCATCGCCTTCCTGCTTTATCCTTCAGCCTCTTTACATTTTGAGTCATTAGGCGATATGGTACTGCTTCGTGGAACTGATCAGTGATGCGTCGACTGCTCCATTTCATCGCCAACTTGACCTTTTCCTTCAAACCTCAGCACACTGGAACAAAAGGCGATCTTCAGGCCCATCGTCAACTCGCCAACTGGACTCGGTGATCTTCAGGCCTTCATTTCTTCGTTCTTTTTAGTCGCCTTGTTCCTTTTTGTCAAGTAGTGTCCATGCTTTGCCTCAAACTCTAAATACCTAAACTTAAGGATTATCATCAGATATTGAGATAAAATATGCATTTGAGGACACTAATTCTATCAAAATATAGCCCTAAATGAGTCCAAAATGTGGACTCATCAGGTTTCCACCCAAGCAGCATTTGATTTAACATCGCGGCACGACGGGGGCCTCTTGATTACTCAGACTTCATCAAGATAGTAGGCCTCAACCACTTTTTGCAGATTCTCCTCTTTCCCCATGTAGACCTTGATCCTCTGCCCGTTAACCTTGAAGCTTGTTCCCTCCTTGTTCTCAAGCTCGATCGCTCAATGTGGGAACACTTGAGTGACTATGAATGGCCCGGTCCACTTGGACTTGAGCCTTCCAAGAAACAAGCACAACCTTGAGTAGAATAGAAGCACCAGATCACCCATGGTAAATTCACGCTTTTCATTCTTTTGATCATGATACTTCTTTATCTTCTCCTTGTACAAAGCTGAACTTTCATAAGCTTTTAGGTGAAACTCATCAAGCTCATTCATGTCATTCACTCATTGACTCGATGCAGCGCCCCAATCCAAATTCAACTTGTTTAGCGCCCACATAACCTTATGCTCTAGCTCTACCGGCAAATAGCAAGACTTCCCATATACAAGTTGGCAGGGGGACATACCTATGGGAGTCTTGAATGCGGTGCGATAGGCCCATAGAGAATCATCAAGCTTCCTTGACCAATCAGTTCTATTTGCATTCATAGTCTTAGGAAGGATTTGATTTATCTCTCTGTCGGACACTTCAACTTGCCCACTAGACTGCGGATGGTAAGGAGTGGCTACATTGTGACGGACTCCATATTTCTCTAGCAATGCCTTGAACAACTTATTACAAAAGTGGGAACCTCCATCGCTTTTTATCACCCTAGGTGTACCAAATCTAGTGAAGATATTCTTTTTTAGGAATGTAGTGATACTTTTACCTTCATTGTTTGAAAGCGCAATTGCTTCCACCCTTTTCGATACATAATCAACTGCAACAGAAATATACTTAATCCAATGTGAACTCACAAATGGACCCATAAAATAAATTCCCCAAACATCAAACAACTCAATCACCATTATCGGTTTCATAGGTAGCTCTTGCCTCCTTGAAATTCCTCATTCTCTTTGGCAACGATCACAGGATTCGGAGAAATCATGAGCATCTTAGTGGATGGTAGGCAAGTAATACCCAGACTGCGGAATTTTATATGTAGTCTGAATACCACTATGATGCCCACCAACAGGCGAAGGGTGACATGCCTCTAGTATATACATCATCTCAACCTCAAGCACACAACAACGAATAATCCCATCAGCACAAATACGGAACAAATAAGGCTCATCCCGAAAGAACTTCTTCACATCATGCATAAACTTTTTCCTTTGATGGAAAGACAAATCTGATGGAACCAGATCACTTGCCAAGTAGTTAGCAAAGTTAGCGAACCAAGGAATCAGATCATGAAAAGCAACCAATACCTGTTCATCTGGAAAGGCATCATTAATTTCAGCACCATCTCCTAGCTTGAGCATAGCTTCCTCCTATAATCTCGACAAGTGATCGGCGAGTTGATTTTCTGTCCCCTTTCTATCTTTGACCTCAAAATCAAACTCTTGCCGCAACAACACCTATCTAATCAACCTCGGTTTTGCATCCTTTTTAGACATTAGAAACCCCAATGCAGAATTGTCAGTATGCAATATGACCTTAGTACCAAGCAAGTAGGATCAAAATTTCTCAAATACGAAAACCACAGCAAGGAGTTCTTGTTTAGTTATCGTATAGTTCATTTGAGCCACATTGAGAGCTTTGCTAGCATAGTAAACAGGATGAAAAATCTTCTCTTTACTCTTTCCCATTACCACACCAAGCGCCACTCCACTCGCATCATACATCACTTCAAACGGTTACCCCCAATCCAGTGAAATAATGATAGGTGCGGAAACTAGCTTTTCTTTCAACTCTCCAAATGCTCTCAGACAAGCATCATCAAAAACAAACTTACACTCCTTTTCAAGCAATTTGCACAATGGGTGTGCAATTTTGGAGAAATCCTTGATAAACCTCCTATAAAAGCCTACATGCCCAAGAAAACTTCTAACACCTTTAACACAGATAGGTGGTGGAAGCTTTTCTGTTACCATAACTTTAGCTCTATCAACCTCAATACCCTTCTCAGAAATCCGATGACCCAGAACGATCCCCTCTTTCACCATGAGGTAGCACTTTTCCCAATTGACAACAAGATTGCACTCTACACAATGTTTAAGTACCTCGGCCAAATGATCCAAACAACCATCAAATGAGTAACCTACCATAGAGAAATCATCCATAAATACCTCAATAGTGTCCTCCACCATATCAGAAAATATCGACATCTAACGCTGGAAGGTCGTTGGAGCATTACACAACCCAAATGGCATATGTTTAAAGGCAAAAGTCCCATAAGGGCAAGTTAATGTGGTTGCCTCTTGGTCTTCCAGAGCTATGGAGATCTGATTGTAGCCCGAATAACCATCAAGAAAGCAATACTAACCCTTACCAGCAAGGCGATCCAGCATCTGATCCAAGAAAGGCATAGGGAAGTGATCATTTTCTGTCCAAGCATCCAATCTCCAGTAGTCCATGCATAATCTCCATCCAATCACAGGCCGCATCGGAACAAGCTTTCTCTTTAGATTAGGAACCACAGTAGTCCCACCCTTCTTGGGCACACATTAAATAGGACAAACCCAACTACTATCTGTAATAGGATAAATGACTCCAGCATCAAACCACTTGATGATTTCCTTTTTCACTACCTCTTGCATTGGTAGATTTAGTCTCCTTTGGTGCTCGATACTAGGCTTTTGATTCGGCATGTGTTTGATTTTATGAGCACAAATGCCAGGAGGAATCCCAATAATGTCCGCAATAGTCCACCCAATAGCCCGTTTGAACCTCTTCAACACATAAACCAATGCCTTAACTTGTTCCGCATTCAAATCGGCCGCAATGATGACCGGTAAAGTACCATCTCTCCTCAAGAATACATACCTCAAATGTGATGGTAGAGACTTAAGCTCCACTTTTGGAGCCTCTTCAATAGACGATTTTGCGCATGGAGAGTCATGATTCTTTATCTCTAACTCCAATTTATTTGGTTTGGAATGGAATTCGAACCTATCAAGTGCGGCAACAAACTCATCATAGTCTTCAATACCATCAGCCTCAAAATTCATCATTACCGCTGCAAGTGCATTAACACCGAACCGCTCTTCAATAGACACATCAAAACCTCGCTCCATCATATGATTCACCACTGACACTGACTTGAGATCACTTTCCTGCTTCATGGACCTACAGATATTAAAAGTTACCTCTTCACTATTCAATTAGAACCTCATCTTCCCTTTCTCCATATCGACCAAGGAGCGCTCAGTAGCAAGAAATGGTCTCCCTAGGATGATGGGAACCTCAAAATCAACCTCACAATCAAGTATCAGAAAATCCGCCAGAAAACTAAATGACTCCACTTTCATAAGTACATCTTAGAGAATCTCAATGGGCCTCTTCACAGTTCTATAGGCCATGAGCAATCGCATCGGAGTTGGTTTTGGACCCCCTAAACCTAACTTCTTGTAAATAGACAGTGGAATCAGATTAACACTAGCACCCAAATCACATAAAGCCTTCGCAAAATGGAATAACCCAATGGTGCATGGAATAGTGAAACCACCAGGATCCTTTTTCTTCTGCACAAATGACCTAGTAGCAATAGTACTGCAATGTTACAACCTATCATCATCTTCAAAACTGACGACCCTTTTCCTAGTCACCAAATCCTTCATAAATTTTGCATACCTAGACATTTGCTCCAAAGCTTCTATCAACGGAACATTGATGGAAAGTTGTTTCAACATAGTAATAAACTTGAGGTATTTTCCTTCTTCATTCTTCTTTACCAACCTCTGTGGGAATGGAGGTGGAGGTCTAAGAATATGAACAACTTTTTGGGTTATCTCCACTTCCTTCTTTGTAGCACTCTTGGACTCTGCAGTAACCTCAATCTCATCATCATCTCTTTCAACCACAATTTCAACCTCATAAGTCATAGGTGGATCAATGGTTTGTTTACCCCCTCGAGTAGTGACTGCCATACAATGCCCTTCGTTCTTTGGATTTTGGATGGTGTTGCTAGGAAATGTGCCAGGATGATGTGGGTTCGCTATAGTGGACAACGGATTCATCTGCTGCTCAAGTTGCTTGATTGACACTACATGTGCATCAACTTTTTGACAAATTTCAAACAAGTCATTCCGCATCTCCTTTACATTCTCATCAATCGAATCGAACCTCTTCATCATTTTCTGCATCATATGCTCAATCTGTTACATGCTATCCTAAGCTTCCCTCTTGCCAGATTCCCAATATGCAGGAGGAACATAAGGGCCAACCCTATCTTTTTTGTTACCAAAGTTGTTTCAGTTTCTGTTCTTGTCAAGATTATAGTTCCCATCTCGGACATACTGACCCTGTCGGTTGTAGTTTCCATAGTTTCGACCTTTGTTTCCTTGCCCTTGATGCCAATTATCCGAGTTGAAACCTTGGGCGTTGGCTCAGAAAACCCCCCTTCTGATCATTCACCAAATAAGTATCTTCCACATAATATCATTCCTCAACTGGTGGTCGTGGAGTTCTAGTCAAATAATTCACCGCATTTACCTTTTCTGGACCTCCGCTTACATGCTTCAATACCAACCCAAATTTTGTCCTTATCTAAGCCATCTCCTCATGAATGTCATCGGCAGATTGACTAGGTGAAGATTCAACTATAAAAGTGTTTCTTCCTGTGTCTGACTTTCGAGTGCTCCATGTTTTATTATTCCGGGAAATCTTCTCTAGTTTCAAAGCGATCTCCTCAAAAGTGCACTAACAATATGATCCTCCGGTGATAGTATCAAGCACAGCCTTACCATTGTCATCTTGACCTCTGTAGAAATACTCCTTCAGTGACTCATATTCAATGTGGTGGTTCGGAACACTTCCTATGAATGCAGTGAACCTGTCCCACGAACTACTCACAGACTCTCCCGGTAGTGCCACGAAGTTGTTGAGTTTATCTTTGTGTTTCAGCTTCTTTGACAATAGAAAGTACTTGGCCATGAACACCTTGTGCAACTGGTCCCATATATGAATAGAGTTGTGCGGAAGTTCAAAAAACCATACATCAGCATCACCGGTCAAGATAGAGGAAAGACTCTCAACCCTATGATGTTCATATCCAACTCCGGTCACCCTACTCAACTCTTACAAACACTCCTCAACTTGGCCATGTGCCCATGCAGATCTTCCAAAGCAATACCATAAAACAAACCCCTCGTTGTAAGCATCTGCATCAAACTGCTAGTCACCATAAATGTAATCCCAGGAGGTACAGGAGGGAGAACAATGGGTCCTTCAAATTCCACAATGTTGAATTCGACCCTGTAATTATGACGCAGTCTTGGTTCTGGTGGATCCTACACTCTCAATGCATCTCCAAGTAGATTATCCCCATGAACCTGAGAATTCTCATTATTCACTTGTTCCTCAGGCTCCTCTATGGCTGAATTATTACGGATCCCTTGATTATCATCTTTCTTAATGTTTTGCTCAACTCTGGATCGTATGGTGTCAGTGGTTTACCAAACTCCGTGTACTTGGCATACACTAGAGCAGAAACCTGTAGAAAACAAAAACAAAAACAAAAGAAAATGTAAAATTAGGAAATAATTGACTAAAGTTCAATAATGTAGTTAAACTTAATCTAAAAGCATTATTCCGCGGTATCGGCGCCAAAATTTGATATGCTCAAATTACATCTCCTAACGGAGTGTAAGGGATCGTTATCAAGTAAAGAACCCAATTTGTAGGTTGGGGTCGATCCCACGAGGAATATGGTTTAGACTTAAGCTTAACTCACGATTATATTCGTTTAGTGAGCTTATTTTTGAGACAAGTAAGTAAAGGGGGGGGGGGGGGGTTGGGA
>JAJOOR010004436.1:0-44105 GCA_036250505.1 Solanum acaule
ATTCATCAATTTCAACTGTAAATTCAACACCATATACCCTATCAGTGACGATACTAAGGAGAGACATTCACTTATCCTATTACCTTCGCTATCATTTTCCTCCACCGATGACAAGTTAATACCGTGGCACAACATCAATCTTCTTCTTTTGTTTTTCTTTTTGCACGAATGGCGGACAAGAACTGAACTTCAGCAAGCATATCCATACATAAATAATCAGAGACCCGCAACCTCAGTTTTTGTGCTGCATTCTCCCACTTTCAGCACCAGCATAAGGATCGATTGTCACATTGATAACAGTAGGCTTCCTAGCAGAAAAAGATTCAGTGAGTGCAGATTTAAGTTCATCAGGTGTTCCAACAAGGTATCCTTTTCCTCCAAAGGCTTCAATTAGAAGATGATACGATGCACCAGGAACAAAAGATGTGGGTGCTGGATCTTCTTTATAAGGTCCGGTAATTTCTTCGGGGTTCCTTCTATCACCACCATAAACTCCGCCATTATTAAAGACTATAACCACAACTGGGAGCTGGTAGCGAACTAGGGTCTGCAGTACATAAATTACTCTGAATTAGGAGTGTAAATTAAACTTTAAAAGAAAGTGAACCAAGAAATATATGGGAGCCAACAGTGCCATAGGTAAGTTACTCTACATAACAAATGTAAGTTAGAAGTAGAAGGAATGTCTTCACGAGCATAATTTTCATTGTGAGTGATCAATGCTATAATATTTTTTTTAAAAAAGTTAAAAAGAGATCATGGTAACCTTAAGAAATGAGGACCGATAAATCCTCATAATTGTATGAGAACACCACCACAGGCAACAAGAGAAAAAAGCTGTTCGAGTAACATTACAGGGGTAAACAAATAGATAAGAAAAATCACGAATCACCCCAGAACCGGTAAAAAGGGTATAGCACAAGATGGGTACTAGCAATAGGAGGGATTATGGGCCCAACATCAAGGTAAGGGGCTCTAGGTACTGCTGATGAACTGTTGGTTGATTCAATGACCTATTGAGCAGCTTTCTAGTATATGGGAAGTAAGTGTACTGACTTATGACATCGAGCTGAGTTCCCTGATTTTGCACCACAAGTTTTAACTGATCTTACTAACTTATGAGTTATGAGTTATGACACCACTGCATTACACTGCAGCCAGCAGGTCAAGGCATCTTTCTAAACCCCTAATTTCCCTTTTAACTATCTTCTCAACCAGAAAAACAATAAGATCCATGCATTTGAGAAGGTTGCTCCATCGGCTCAGCTAGAAAGCAATTCAGATTAAGGGCTTGATGAATTAACCCAAGAAAATTCTGAACCAATTCAAATCCACTTTACATCATGTGATCAAAAAATGAGTTGGGTTTTTAACTTAATAAAATAGCAGCGGAGAATCTATGAATATTCAACCCCATAAGTCTGCAAGATATGGTACTGAACGTATTTGTATTTAGTGGTTCATTACAGTTTAAGATCTGTCAGAAGTTCCATAAGAGATATTAGTATGTTTCTAATGCGGGATATGACATCAAGACGCAATATAAAAATTAATTCAATGTCAAGAAATCTAAGTCATTCCATTTAGATATCATTCCTGAAAACCAATGAACTACTCAGAAAAATAGCAACTGCTGTTGACTATTAAATCTTACTAACCCCTGAAATTGCCAATAATTAAACTACAAAAGAATCCTTAATCCACAACAACCGGGAAGGACATTAACTGCCTACAGCAGTTCTCTAAGCAGCAGGAAAAACAGCATTTTGAACTTCATCAGAGCCTAAGCTTAAGCATCAATCAGTTCAACTCCATATAGATGAGGAAAATCTATTCCACTGGGCTTAATCACAAACGTAAATGATTTACTAAACGAGACATTCAGACAGACTAACAAGCAACAAGAGCAATGACGTTCTCTGATCACCAAGAAAGAAAAGCATCATATGTCGAAGATCAGCAATGCTATTCTAGGGTAAGAACTAAAGTCAGTCAGATCCTATTAATACAGTATATAGAGGGAAAAAACATATGAAATAGAGAAAAACAACAAACCTCAACTTCCATGGCACTGAAGCCAAATCCAGAGTCCCCTTCAACAGCTACTACAAGCCTATCAGGTGAAGCAACAGCAGCTGCAATGCAGTACCCCAGACCAACTCCCATTGTCCCCCACGTCCCTGCATCCAACCGGGTCCTTGGCTCGGTCTGAACCAATACTGATCGCCCCACATCCATAGTATTGGCACCTTCGGAGACAACAATTGGAGCAGGACTACCCAATTGCAGTATTGCATCTCTAATAATTCTCATTGGTGTCATAAAATTAAATGGCACAACATCCTTTGCCAGTTGTGCCTCCATTTTCGAAACATTTTCCGTACTCTTCTTTGATAATGCCTCAACCCAAGGATGAGACTTCCCTAAACAAAAAGGGTCATCCTTAATCTCCTTATGTATCATCTCAACAACCTTAGTAGCATCACCAACCAACCCTAAACATGGTTTCCTAAGCTCAATCTCCTCCTTATCTACATCAACTAAGATAAACTTCACATCCTTAGACCACTTTGGTGACTCTCCAAAATGCAAAAGCCAATTAAGCCTCGCGCCAACGATCAACGCCACATCACACTTTCCAATTGCCAGTGACCTTGCGGCAGTAGCAGCTAGCTCATGATTATCAGGCAACAAACCCTTCCCCATTGGTGTTGGCAAAAAGGGGATTCCAGTACGCTCAACTAAATTCTTTAAAGCATTTTCAGCTCTAGAAAATGCAGCCCCTTTTCCAAACACAATCAAAGGCCTCTCCGCTTTCCTCAACAAAGCAGCCGCCTTTTCAATTTCCGAATGTTGAACAATGGGTTTAGCAATGACCTCTTTATTCCTGCAACTCTCAGCATCATCGATCAATTTCTGTGCTTCAGCGTCACTAATTGTCTGATGAAGCACATCAGTAGGAAGATCCAAATAACAACCACCTGGCCTGCCAGAGACTGCCCAATCCAAAACACTGAAAACACAGCTGGGGATTTTCGTTATATCAGTAGCTTTAGCTGAGTATTTAGAGAAGGGTTTCACAGCCTCAATTTGATCTAATTCTTGAAAATCGCCACGGCCCATTTCTTTCTGATCAGATGACCCAGAGATCAGAACCATGGGCCAGGTATTAACGGTTGCATTGGAAAGCCCAGCGAGGCCATGAACGCAACCTGGACCGGAGACGGTGAGAAGAATACCGGGTCGACCGGTAAGATAACCATAAGCCGAAGCAGCGTAACCGGCAGATTGCTCATTGTGGAAAGCAATAAACCGGATTCCGAGTCCGACCGACCGGTTCGCAAGGGAAGTAACGGGTATCCCGACAACCCCGAACATCCGGTCGACGCCGGCACGTGCAAGGCACATGGCAACGAAGGTGTTGCCGTCGACAGTAGATAGGGTTTGGTGATCTGAATTAGACATTTTAAGTGAGTTTTAGAAACAGAGGACTCTTTTCAGTGATGGATTTTACAGGGAAGATCAATTGGGATAGTTTATTTAAGAAAGAGCAGACGTGTTCGCTTATATATAGGGATTTATGTTTAGTAATTAGAATATTAGTTTCTGCCTACCCCAGATACTGGTATGGCAGCCTGAGGTTGTTGATTCGAGTGACGAAATTGGTTTTGTCTACTCATCCAATATTTTACTTTTAACTACTCCACCCAATTTCACATTAGTTGTTCATTTTATTAAATTAAAAAATATTAATTATTTTTTATATTAACCTTAGTTCATATTTGTTTGTAAAAATTTTATAAAGTTTTTTAAAGACTAAATTAGTAAAATTATATTCTTATTTTTGATTTTTTAATATGTGTGTAAAGAAGAAAAATAATTAATTAATATGAAATGGAGGGGTATTTTACTGCCCGCTTGCCAAACGAGAAATTCTCGGTTCAACAAAAAAAAATTGACGGTACATGTCAAGTTGGCTTTGAGTCTCAAAATGTAAATGATATACACAGAAAGTGGGACATGTTCATGCTCTATTTTTAGGGGGGAGGGGGGGGGGGGGGTGAATATGCCGAGGGAAGTGGGTCTCTTATCTTTTTTCTTGAAGGTTTCTAACCCCCATTTTATGCCAGCTTTACTTCAAGCTCATCATATATATTGGATTATCAATGTAAATGTAAATAAATCAAAAGAAAGCTGGCTTAGAAGTCAGTCCAAAATAGGAGTCCAGAGGTTGATATGTAACCCAACTAGATAAAAGCACTTCAATCAATATCAATAGGTACCAACCAGGCAACATCTGCATAATTATATCTTTTTTCAGTCAAATAAAATACATCACTGTCTTGAGAGATCCTAGATAATTTGGTGTTGGTTAGTTGAATAGAATTCTAGATGAAATGATTTGTAAGCCAATATGAAGGAAATACACATTTTGTTGTAGTCCCCACATCGGTAGGACAAGGGACCTCGGACTCCTTATATGGATATATCCTCTGCCTAAAGAGGATCTTTACCTTCAAATGCACAAAAAAAAAAGTCAGAATATCAGTATCATAAGGTTATTAAAGTTTGCTTATAAACATTTTGGACCAAAATTGGTATCTAGTCTACGTACAGTTTCTTCTAAACCCCCAAAACCAGACTGGTTAACTACTTGAAAATGTCACTGGAATTGATACATATATCACAAGAAAGGTTTTGATGATCAGATATCATCCACCAGAAGCCAGAATGAGATATCTTCTGGGACAATACTGTAAAACCAAAACACAATTCATTAGATAAAAAACTAACACTTCCATATTAGGCTCCATCTTCATCTGATTTACTCTTAGGCGAAGGCAATTGCCCTTCGTTTCGGTCTTCTTCTTCACCCGCATGGTCAGGTGGAGGGGCTTGCTCCTCTCTTTCACTATTTTCAGGGCGAAAGTTAATGGGGAACTTTGTTACTCTAGGTTTGTCCGTTAATATGTTTCTTTGAACCCTATCAATTAGGACTTTCTGTGGAGGCTCTTCTCTCAGCTGCTCATCATCATAATCATTGTTCACATAGTACCCAACTCGTACAAATTCCTGCCCCAAATATGAGCAGGTCAACAAGAGGACAGTAACACCAATAATGTCTTCTTCACGAATTTTCAAAGGATCTGGAGGGTCCGCCTAGCATCAAAGTTCGGAAAATATAACATAAATTCAATAAAGCAGACAAAGCATTAGTACCACAAGGGACAGTTGGAATCCAGGAGATAATACCTGCAAGACAAAGCGGTAATTTCCAACATTTACAGGGCCAACAAGAACGCTTTCTAAAACTTGGTCATATGTCTCATCCTCAGCCGATCCCACATAGATGAGCTTCCATTCCAAATCTGCATGAGCATATGACAAAGAAATTATTATGCAACCAAAATAAGATAAATCATACTTACAACATCAACAGAAACAACTAGGGCACAATTCCAAGCTAATTGGGGTCAGCTACATAAATCCTCACTAACAAAGTGAAACACTTGGTAGTGTAAATCTTGAAAAACAGCCAGAATGTATCTGGCTTAAAAAAAAGAGAGAAAATAAATTTGGTGGGAGAATTTCTATCTGCAAAGAATATAGCTTCTAAAGGTTCAACCAATTTATAGATCATTTTACTGAAATTTTGATCCTCAAAAGAGAAAAGAGAACTGTGTTACCACAACAAAATATTAAGTCCATTCCAGTGTTTTGGACGGCGAAAGGCGACAAGGGCCCGCCTCACCTCGTGGCGAGGCGAGGCGCTCTCGCCGCTCGTCTTTTTGAATTGAGGCGTCAATTAATACCAAAATTTAAAATATTAATTGCATATATAAATATCCAAAATCTCAATACCAATAACATATATTAACAAATATTTCAATTCAAAAACTAATAGTAGATACTAAAAGTCTAGAATTTGAATGACTCAATAATTCATAAGACAATTGACAAGCAATACTATATGAATTAGTACTCCCTCCGTCCCATTTTATGTGGCAGCATTTGACCGGGCACGGAGTTTAAGAAATAAATGAAGACTTTGAAATGTTTACCAAATTGCCCCTTCAAAAAATAGTCATATTAAAAAGTAGACTCACTTTTCTCTCTCCTCATAAATGTATTGGAGTACTATTTTTAAGCTTAAGTGGGACCAACAAGGGTAAAAGAGAAATTGTACCTTTAAATACTTACCATATAAGGAAATGTGACATTCTTTTTGGGACTGACCAAAAAGGAAATGGTGCCACATAAAATGGGACGGAGGGAGTATAAAACTAAATTGAGTATTGAAGAAATAAATAGAGAAGGATTAAATTTTATTTTTTAAATACAAGCAGTCAGTTCACTGTTCAACAGTAGCTTCAAAATTAAATAAAAAATAGAGCACTGTGCCACTACCTCCGAAAAAACAGAGTAGAGAAGAAGAGAAGGTGAAGAGAAGAACTGAAGAAAAAAAAAAAAGAAGAACGTATGTACCTGAGCAGAAATCGCGAAGGTCTCGTCCTCTCGAAGGCCTGAGAGTCGCGACTCGCGAGGAAGAGGAGAAGAGGAGCGCAGGTCGCAATAGAGAGAAGAGGAGCCCAGGTTTGCAAAAACGCCCAAAAAAAACCCTAATTTTGCCTTTTAATTATTAAATCAGACCCTTTTAAAAAGAAAATAAAAAGGCGACGCCTTTCACCTCGCCTCGCCATGTCGCCTTTCGCCTTTAGGTCGCCATCGATCGCCGTTCTGAAATCGCATCGCCACGCCGGTAAAAGGTGACGATGCCTCACCTCGCCTTTCGCCTTTGGTGAGAAAGCGAGCGCCTTTCAGAACACTGGTCCATTCTCTTCCCTAGTTAACTACCTAAATAATCTTAAAAGTTGGGAAAGATGGTTGACGTCCTAATAATCATTTCTAGTTCTGATATAGAACCAAATAATGCCCAATCAGATTAGGAGGATAAACATCCACCTCTGATTTTGACTTAAGGGGTAAGTAAGCAACAGTACCACAGTATCATCTATCTGTTCTTTGAATTGATGATTTGATGTTCGGCTACTGGCAGATTACAACTTCTCCAAGAGGAATTACTCATATTATGGGCCATAATCTAATTCATCCCCTTTCGTAGTTCTTCCAGTCTCCACCAACTATCATGCCACTAGAGACCAACTCCTATGAATTTTCAACAAATAAATTTTACTGTGTTTTGTTTTTGTTTACCGCTTAATTGACACGTAATTAGATGAACACCTGGGTTCAAAAGTTGTTTCCAACTTGTATCCCATGAATCAAGCAAAGGAAAGTAAGTAAGGTAAACAAAAAATCCTTCTTTTTCTTTGAACCCACCCAATCAAAAATCCCCGAGGAAAAAAACTTATTAAAACCCAAATACAGTTTTCACCCAAATAAGCATTTTTATATCCCTCACAACAATCCATTTCACGAAAAACTTCCATCCAGATCCAGTCCCAAGTTTAATGGTATTAAGTTACCGTCTTGTAATGACCCTCCTGGTCATTTCTGTATCTTGCCTCCTGTGTGTCGTTTAGAGCGTTCTTGTAGCGACCCCAAGTTATTTATGACTTGCTGGGACTGACACTTCGGTCACCTGGTCGTTCGTTTGGTTATGGTGCGAGTTTTAGTGTTTTGAAGCTTTTGAACCTTAAACGATCATTTTCGATCAAAAGTTCAAGAAGACGACCTCAGAAGAGAATTCTGACGGTTCCATCAATTCCGGAATGGCCAAATTAGGCTAGTAGCATAGTTGGCACGAGTATCGAGGCCTTCGATGCGAGTTTGGACCATTAGGCGTTTTAGCCTTTGAAATTTGGCCTAAGGTTGACTTTGGTCAACATTCTTGGAAAACGCGCTCGGATGAAAATTCTATCAGCGCGGTTAGCTCCGGAATGTTGAGTTTGGTCTAGAACGACCTTTCATTCGACTCCCAAGGCCTCCGAACTCATGTCGTGCCCCTCGATGGATTTTGGTTAAAATGGTTTTTGGAAGTGGGACCCACTTTTTATCGAGATGACCTCTAATGAAAATTTCGACTGCGCCGTTGAGTCCAGAATATCGAATTTGGTATGGTTGCATATTTCGTTTGCGTGCACGGGGTTCCGAACGAGTTCGAGCACCTCGTCGGAGGTTTTAATTTTGGAAAAAAATTGCAGAAAATCTGCTATATAATGCAGATATATCAGCAAACATTCCCAAACTTAAAACCCTCATAACTCTCTCATCTTTCATCCGAATCAGGCGATTCAAAGTGCGGGAGCTTCGTATTTTTGGTGGCTTCGCTGTAGAGTGTTCGGAAGTTGTCGGGTGCGCGTAGTTCGAGGTAAATTTCGCGATTAACCTGACTGTTGTACCCTTTTTCGAGCTTTTGTTTTTGGCATCCTTGTTTTGGTCATATCTCACTCATTTTAGCTCGGTTTTGGGTGATTCGAAGTCCCACGTGTTGAGAATTGTCATGGCTTCGTCGTAGAGTGTTCAAGAAGTGCTGGGCACCATTAGATCCTTGTATATTTCGAGTTTAGACTGCTGCAATGTTTTCTTTTAAGTGATTAAAGTGTGGTTTTCTTGCTTGTTGAGTTTTGATGCGTTTTGAGCCCCGAATTGTATTCCATTTTGGAACACAAGTTTGGGGTGCTGTTTAGGGTGTCTTGACGGAGTCAAATTCGGACAGTTCAGTGCGGGTCCCACGATTCTCGTTTTGACTCCAAAATTGACCCGTCTCCGTTCCGAATTGTGTTCCATTTTGGAACACAAGTTTGGGGTGCTGTTTAGGGTGTCTTGACGGAGTCAAATTCGGACAGTTCAGTGCGGGGGATTCTCGTTTTGACTCCAAAATTGACCCATCTCCGTTTGTTGTGATTTTGGTGTCTAAACGACCGTAATAACGTTGTGACTCTATTTTTGATAGCGAGGCAACGTTTCGAGGCTGTTCGGATAGGGAAAGCTCTGGAGAAGTGATTTTGGAGCGCGTGTGATCGGCCTACAAGTAGGCTACGGTTTCCCTCTCTTAGATTGAGCTCGAGAAGGTGAATGCATGTTGATTAGTTGGGATTTGGGTTGGGTAGTTATTGAATCACATATAGGTGTTTAAAAATCATGTTTTCGACCTATTTCGAGAATTATCGGGTAACTATGAGCATGCTTTGTGTTATTAATTGACCCTCCTCGCTATGTGGAGTGTTTGCATGCTTAATAACTGTTTATTTGAAACATGTTGGGCCTTAGTTTAGGTTTGACTAAGGTTTGCCTTAGAAATACATGATTCAGAACCGATAGGCCTTAGTTTCGTCCCGACGTCGCTCGGTCGGCTTAGATCCCTGTAGACTGGTGTAGCAGACTTGAGTCTGATAGTTTGGGCCTTAGCTAGGCGATACGCTTGCTCCGATGATAGTTATCCTTATTTCCCCGATGTTACGGCTTCACGAGTTACGTCGGCGACACTAATTCTGCTTCGCGATTTGAATTTGATTTTCGATTCGGTTCCAAGGACTTACAGTGATCGGCTAAGTATAGACGGCGTTCCACGGACATTTATAAGCGTGGATCGATTAGGACTCTTTCAGCAGCTACATTGGCACCTTTATAGAGCATCCGGTTTAAGGTCCGGCCTCTATTGCCCAAATACTTATATAGAGCATTCGGTTTAAGGTCCGGCCTCTATTGCCCAAATACTTATATGGAGCATCCGGTTTAAGGTCCGGCCTCTATTGCCCAAATATTTATATAGAGCATCCAATTTAAGGTCCGGCCTCTATTGCCCAGATACTTATATGGAACATCTGGTTTAAGGTCCAGCCTCTATTGCCCAGATATTTATATAGAGCATCCGGTTAGAGTTCCGACCTCAGATACTTGATACTTGTGATTGGTTACTTGGGTACTTCTGGTGAGCATCCGATTCGAGGTCCGGCCTCCGTACTGACAGATTCTACTAATTGGGGTTGAGGTTCTGGTTCGATGTTCTCCGTTCTTGGGTTCTTATATGCAATTCTTTTTAGTTATAGTTTATTCTGTGTACTCGTCGGGCTTATGGGGGTCCGTTCGAGTTTTTATTTAACTTGCGCACGAATATACCTTCTGGGCTTATGAGGGTCCAGTTAGGTGTAGATAACTTATAAATTACTTTAGTTAGTTCTTTCTACACTCGTGTGCATTCCATTGTTAGTTAGATTTTCGTTCTTAACTTCGATTTGTGTTATTCCTTCTTTTCATATTGCCTTTACTTTTCAAGTTCAGTCGGCCTATGATGCCTACTGGGTACCTGTTGTTTTGGTACTTATGTTACGCTCTGCATCCGTTTCGTGATGCAGGTCCGAGCACCAGTGTCCAGCGTTGATCCAGTTTGGAGTTGTCTGATCGGGAGACGGGATAAGCACACGGCGTTTTGTACTATTTCCGTCTCCATCTGTGTATATAGACTTGTCTTTTACCTTTCGAGACAGTCCAGTCTCTGTGGTCCACTTTTGGGACTTGTACTCGTTTTGTTAGTAGTTCTGTACTAGTGACTTCCAGGTTCTGGGAGGGATCTTTATTTGTATATATGTTTTGGTTTGCTTCCGCATGTTTATGTTGTTATCTTAAATTTTGCCTACTCTTGTTTAGTTTCTGCCCTCAGACCCATTACTTGTTGTTCCGGGTTACGGGTTGGCTTACCTACTGGTGAGTTATAGTAGGTGCCATCATGACTTGAGGAATCGGGTCGTGACACGTCTAATCTCATCAACGAACCAAACAGCCCCAAAGGAAATATGCAAAATAGAATGGAGGACTATTTAATGTATTAATGCTGCACATAAACATGCTATTAAGTATTATACTAGGAAATTCCTATAACAGTATTAGAAAAATCTTTTAACTGCAGGTCATCAGAAAATGATAATAGTAGTATGCAGTATGTACTTATCAGTTCTAGAAAAGGAAAGCTTGAACTCTAAAGTTCCCTTTCTTGACGCTACTGCTGGAACTAACATCATGACACCACCTCCCCCACCTTGAACCAACTAGAAAGCATACTTTACAAGGACATGTCAAGATGCTTCATTGCTTTTATGCACACATGCAAATAATCTAAAGATCATCAAGTAGACCATTGATAGTAAGTGCAATGGCATAAAAGCAAAGCTCAAAACGAGTTCATTGTTAAAACCAAATATCCACAAACAGAATTACAAATCATTTGGTTAAGAGGAGACAGTCCTGGACGGAGGGAAAGATAAGGAACTACTATACATTCTGCTCAGAAGTGAAATGGAAGAATAAACAAGCTGGCTTGAAGTCTTGTCAGAAACTCTGTTTTTTATTCTAGAAATGAATTTATACTGAAGTCTAGTATGACATGGAAAACCAAGATTCCCCAGAAAACCATAGAATGATTATTTCATCTATCAAACTGGCATAGTTTGACATTGGGAAAGCTGGGAAGCACAGCAGATATATATATATATATATATATTGCCACAGACAATAACCGTCCAGTAGTTTGATGATCAAAATTGGTCAATAACCTGAAAAATATTTCCCTGCACCTGATCTTTCCCACAAGTTATGTTAGGTTTCCCCGGTGATTCATAATCTCAGCTCAAGCCAGGTACAAAGCGTATTTAAGACTCCAACATGAAGAACCCACAAATTTTACCAGCTCCTAGGGTTGATTAATCCAATAATTTCCATTCGATTTACTCTGAGCATTTCGAAATATGCAACTTTGCTTATATAATGCTACCAATTACAGCAAGATATGAGCAAAGCCAACAAATTGATGTTTTATGATTGAAAGAATCACCGCACTATCAAGAGCCCTACATCAACCAAATTTAAGCACGACCTTTATGTATATGATGTGATCTGAAATTTTAGCATGTGGCTACTCACATGAATAGCGATTTAGCCTATGTTGCTTAGCTGATCTTACCAAAATTACTTATGGTGTTGGTTAGCAGTCATTTTAGCTTATCTAGTATAGCTAGCTAGGTCTACAAATTAAATCTTTTTCATTCCATTGTTAACTATCTTTGTAAAATTTCGTCTAGCTTAGCTCTTAGTTCTTCCTCTGTTTACACTTCATAGTTGTATTTTACTAAGTTCAGCTAGCCCCAAATTCCAGATTGTATCAGTATGTTTAAACTGATATGCCCTCACACACGACAATATTTGTCCCATGGATTTCTGTGACATGAACAAACACTTGTAGAAATTCAAACAATCAGAAAATGAACCTCTAACCCCACAATCTCACAATAGCTTAGCTACACATTCCTATAATAGGAACAAAATGTAAACAAATTAGTCAAATGAATTGAAATAGGAATTTACACTGACAAGTCCGCCCCAGTCAACTTTCTATACGAAAGTAACCCTAATAAGTCAACATGCAAAATAAAGCAAAAGAGTCAACTTTCTATATGAAAGTAATAACCCTAATAAGTAGTCACAGAGATACAACATGCAAAAGAGGGAAAAGAAGAAGTACCATCTTGGAGAGGAGTGACACACTCGTAAGATATTTCAAACTGGAACGGGGACAAAAACGACGCCGGATTGTCTAATACGGCAACATTCGTGATGTTCACCGCACTCATATTGTATCAAAGCTGTAACCCTGGGCGGCGTTGGATCCAGCACAAGAAAAGCTTGGAATCTAAAATCTCCGTCGGAGAGACGGACTTGTTCTCACCGCCATAGTGAATAGTAATTTTCAAGCAGAAAAGGCAACTGGTTAGAACAACATGCCCAAACAAGGAAGCAGCTCTTTTATTTCAATTTACTTCTTTTATACTGTATGACCGGCTGTATCTCCAGCTACCGGCTATAGCAGGTATTTAATATTGGCGGGAGCTCTCACTTGGGTCTGTGCCTCTGGCACTTTGGCTTTAACAAACAATTCTTATTTAGCTTTTTAATTCTTTTTTCTTTTTTTTTTTGACAACTCTTAATCCTAACTTTTCATATAATATTTTAAAACCATAATATTATAAGACACTTTGAGGCGTTCTACATACTTTTGTTATTTTAATTAAATTATATAATATTTTAAAACCATCTTAATTATAGTAATTATGCAACTTTTAATTATAGAGACAGTATCTTAATAATAGTAATAAAATAGATATTCTATGAGAGCTTCCAGTTCTCCTTTTAGGGTAAGCCAACTGCAAAGTTGAATCTGTGGGTAAGAGTCTTTCTAGTAAGATACACAAGTGCAGACTCACACCTATGACAGTGTTTCAGCTTGCTAAACAATCTGCGTGAATCCATTTTGTTTCAAACAATTGCACACCCACATAACTGTATAAAATTACACGCACATTTGAACATTGGGTCTCTATACGGTATAGGATGGCGTCCCACAGTTCTGTACAGCATCGCGATCATAACCCAAGGAAGTTCAGCTCTTTCCAGTGTATGCAGCATCATAAAGTGATCACACACTACTCTGTCAACTATTCTATGTAGTAAGCATTTATACCTGTGTGTGTGCGCGCATATGTGTGTGTGTGTGTGTGAGAGAGAGAGAGAGGAGTGGAGAAGGGAGGTTCCTTGAGAATAAACCAATATTCACAACTATTTTTCAGCCTTAACATCCATTTTTCTAATCTGAGAACGGAACATGTCAGCTATATCAGCAGATGTGCTACATTCCTCAGGTTTTCTATCTGACACACACCGGATGAACCTGGGGAATCTGACAGAAATACCACGAGATGGATGGACTAAACCAATGGCTGCGTGATGCACTGGTGACACTGTGAAGTCAGCACCCCTTATCACCCACACAACTTCTGGAGAAAACCACATATCCGGAACTTCTTCACTTCGGTAGTAGGGTGGCTTTTTCTGGCAGATTTTGTCCGCATCGAAAAAGTCTCTCATCTGAAATAGTTAAGTCAGCAAGTCCCAATTAGTTCTACTGAGTGCTCTGAAACCATACTTACTTCAACTATTATAAAACCCTTTAGTGCCTTCTCTTTTCCTTAAAGATTCTCTTTTGTTAAGAGTATTTCTTTTTTCTTAAAGATTCTCTTTTAGTTTTTCCTTTCCATGCTCATTAACCCCACATAGATGATTTTAACTCAGAGATTCACATTGATGATAAATATATAAATGTGTTGCTGAGAGATGAAGGCCTAATACAACCACAAGATGAAGACCTACTGCAAACACCATCTCCAAATGCACACATAAGAACTTGATATATGGATACATGCTGATACATTAGTACACGAATGATATAACAAAAAGAGAACTTGAGTAGTACTTTAAGGCCAATGATAAAAGCATGCTTCTATGTGCAAGTAGCTAGATATTTTTCAACAGACAACTTTGACTTGCTGAGTTTTCATTTACTTGTCCAGCTATAATATTTAACTTAATTCACAAGCATTTCCAATGATAAAAGCATGCTTCTATGTGCAAGTAGCTAGATATTTTTCAAGAGACAACATTAACTTGCTGAGTTTTCATTTACTTGTCCAGCTATAATATTTTTACTCGATCCACAAGCATTTGAATGAAAAATAAACTTTTCGGACTCCATAGAGTGTTTGCTCTGCTTAAGCTCTTCGGGACTCCCATAAACATTTCCATTTGCTTAAAGTCCAACTTGCACACCTTGACTATTCAGGAGGATTAAGTTAGACCTATGCAATCTCGTTACAACGTTTTTTTTTTACAGAGATTTCTGGTGAAAACCTCAATCTTGAAGCATGGGCAGGTGAACGAAAAGTCCGAGTAAAGGAGAGCCAGCTAAGCTTCCACCGACCCTGCTATCTCCACCAACACAAGCAACAGGCAATTCCACCCACTAAGGCATTAAGCAGATGAGGTTTGAACCTGAAACCTCACAATTATCCTCCCACTTCATTGACCACACCACACTTTGATCAACTTTTAACTTTCTACAACATTATGTGCATCCAACCAAAACAGAGTTCTGGCTATACCTCAAAAATAAGCTGGATCCTCTCAGAGAAGGGGTTAGAGACATTGAATACACAAAACCTGGCCTATCACCTAAAAGAAGGTGGCATAAACACTGTAGCGGTTTTACAAGATAACCAACTCCATATGCTGTAGTGATCTATGTGCTCTATTATGTGTTTATCGCTAAATTTGTGAACCACAATCAAACTCAAAAACCTTGTGTGCCTCAAGACTTCAACAAAACAAAGAAAGAGATGATCTAAAGCCACAGTAGGCTGTTCTATAGACAAAAATAACACGAAGTAATAAAATTCACAAAGCATAAGAGATGGGATGAAGGTCCAGTAATTGAACTCCTATATCAATTTTAACTTGATTAGTAACATGAGGAGAAGGGCTTAAATTAGACCTCATGCCATCAAAAGACAAACTTTTTATAAGATCAGAAGAGAAATTAATCAATAAATATCATTATGGAACTCACCTCTACATAGAAAGAATCAGAAAACCCAGACATGACCCGGCAGACACTCTGAAATTCCTCTGTATCAGGGTTGTAGCAGGCCATAAGGAAAGGACTGTACCTATAATTTGAAAATGAATGCGTTAATCACATGAAAGCATTCATGCACCAGAATCCAATGCAATTTCTCAGCAGTCATAAGAGAAGCAACAAAGGGGAGGGTGATGTTATCTTACTTGTCCACACAATATACGCATTACATATAGCAATACAAATCCACATGGTTTAGTTTTAGTTTTTTTTTTTTTTTTGGAGAAAGGTAATAAAGTTCCTAACAAGAAAAAAGGTAACAATATGATATATCGTTAATACAAAGCATGTGCCAAGAGTCATATTTGCAGTTCTAAAGGAGCAAAAGTAGCAAGAATATTTATGTGTTCTCTTACAAGGATTCCATGATATCTAACAATGAATCTACTTCATCTAGAAATTCTTTCACACCAAAAGTGAAACAAAAGCAAACAATTCATATTGATCTACTGAGCAGGACTGTTCATACAAATGCACATGTTGTAACACTGAACTATCAATATGACACATAATAGCAGTACACAATCTAACTTCACTGGTAACACCAAAAATTTCTGTACAGATCTCGTCTTTAGAATAGACATTCCCACCAAGCAATCTAAATTAAATAAGATTTCTGGGTGAAAATGCTCAAATTCGTGGGGATTTGCAGTTTGTTTCCTTAACTATCCACATAGTACTTTAGAATAGACATTCCCGCCAAGCAATCTCAAATTAAATAAGATTTCTAGGTGAAAAAATGCTCAAATTCGTGGGAAATTGCAGTTTGATTCCTTAACTGTCTGCATAGAAGAAACTAACAAGGAAAGAAAAATTGGTCAATACCATCCTGCTTTTCTTCCGTTCCCATGCCAAGCACCAATTGGAACCAAGTCCAGGGAATCATTTAATCCTTCAACATAGTCTCTCTTGACCTGCAAAGAGGTTCCAGGATTAGAACTAGAGATTTCATCGTGTTGATGTAATATATGATGTTTAGAGGCATCACCTTTAACCATGCATCAGAGCGCTTTGATGGTGTGTACCCAGCATCTAGATCAAGGGACTTCACCATGATTCCTTCACATGAAGAATGTAGTGCATCATTTAGAAAGCTGTTCATCCTAGCCAGTGTGGCTTCATCATCTGCACAAGCATCATCATACTCTACCTAAAGAAGAAAAAATTACTGAAACACTGACAGTGGAATGCCCCATGCCACAGACTAACAAACAAAATAAAAATTAAAACCACAAAGAAGCTTACAGTCATTTCTGTCGCGTACTCTAAATAACCTACTTTGCCGTCACTAAATAAATCCTTCAAATCTGATTTTCAAACAGCAAAATTTTGAAGAATTAAGAAGATAGTAATATCACTTACTAAAACTCCACACTTATAGGAAGAAACAAAGATGCATACATTTTCGCCTTTGACGGAGCGGCAGATTCAACAATCTGCACAAAGAGTTCTAATAGTTATAGGCTCCTAATAGCCTTCTCCAAAAAAAAAGAAGACGTGAATGTCCCAAAAGAAACAGTAAAAGAGAGCAAAAGAAACAGCTAGATGTACATCATTGTGGAAGGACTCTATCTAGCCATGAAAACCTCACATTGCCTGATCAGCAAAACTTTGAAAGAGGCAGACACATGTAGAAGTCTCCTCAAACTTCACTCCCAGGTTGAAGTAGAAAGACAAAGGTTACTTTTCATATTGAAGCATAACAATGCACACACTAAGATCATGCACCATTTTCAAGACTCTTGATCGAATTAAGAATTCTTATACTCAATCCAAATGTCATGGTTCATAGCACGAAGGTCAAATTCAACTCAAGTTGACTTGTCCTCAATTTTTTTCTTTTTTTTTTTAACATTGGTAAAGTTGTATTCTTCAGCATTAAGGACATGCTGGCCACCTTCAAAAATTTACAGCCCTAACCAATATTACAAGCTCCCTAATAATTCTATACAAAGTTGTTTACACCAAAAAAGTAAAGATACCAAACAATTCCATTTTATTTTGTGAATGGAATTCAATTCTTTTCTTTTCTCTTTTTTGAACTTGGTAACTTTTTCAATTCTTTTCTTTTTTTCACAACAAAATTTGTTTGACTACATAAAAAAATCACATAAATATTACTACAACAATAACATACCCAGTGTAATCCCACAAGTGGAGTGAGGGGAGGGTGTTGTGTATGAAGCCTTGCCCCTACCCTGTGAAGGTAGAGAGGTTTTTCCACCCTCAGCTCAAGTAAAGCATATCACCGTCAAGTATTGAAAGGAAAGCTTCTTCAAATAATCAGAAGAATAATCATTATCAGTTGCATTTTAAAAGCTATTTCTTAAGTGTGCCGCTTATCGAAAAGCTTATTCAAATAATCAGAAGAATAATCATTATCAAAATGCTTAAGCTGTATCAAACAAACACTAACACAACTAACTAAAGCCATACCAGCAGTCACATAAATATTTCTACAGAACCAGATAATTTTGAAACTAAAATATTTATAATATGTTTAGGAGCATTGTAATCAACGAAAAAAGTTGTTCGGCTCTCTAAATAGTAGTTGTACCAAACATGAGTTGATCCATAATGAGTATAAGATTGAAAATCTTTTAAAAGAAGACTGCCAACTCCAAGCCCGAAGATGCAAAGAGCCCTATAAATCAGATAGAGGAAGTATATTTTCATTTCTACTAGCTTCACATATTCTCTACCCTTTCCAATAATCTTTTGGTATATCATTTTTCTTTAGGATTGCATTTAACTCCATCTATTTCTAGAAATGTTAGAGCTCCCTGAGTTGTGTAACCTGGAAGTCTTATTGTCCAATATTAAGGACTTCTTAATAAAATAAGATAACATTTTCAGGGTTATCTTTCCTCTTTAATCCATAATATTTCTTCATATGCAGCAAGTAATACCATAAACAAATTGGATTTTTGGTTTAGAGTTATTGATAAACTAGTAGCTCTTAGCACATGTTTTCCCTGATTTCACTCGGATAGAGAGGCGACGAGAATCACTATTGCTAGTTAGTCACAAAGTAAATGATTGATGATTCCTAGGATTTCCAGTCAAAATATGGTGCAATGCTTCAGTAAGACCTTAAATGTTTGATTAGTTATAGACCTTCTGTTCACATCACATACATTTGTGACTCATCACCGAGTAAATCCATCTATCAAAGCTTAACCAGATTAACAAACTGCCCCTAACTCATTAACAAGATGTTTCCCTTATCGATCAAAACTGGTGAGTATTTATCCACACCAAAAAAAAAAAAGATATCATGTATCAGTAGCAATGTAAAGGATAGACTATGTGTAATAGCAGGCACGAGATCCAAAAACAATTGGAGAAATGGTTATAGTAATTACTGTTCTCCGTTTGCAAACATGATATCGAAAACAAAAATGCATATCTCAACCTGCATAAAGAATGAAAAAAGAAAGAGATGTCAAATACCAAAGATAATATTTTTACAGAGCAAACATCTTTTAGGGAGAGTGCAACAGAGGCACTGCAGAAAAAACTTAACTGATTTAGTGTTCAATAAGATACTCCATTTAATAATAAACATAACATATAAAGAAATTTCTTATTACTTTAGGATGTGAAATACAAAAGAATGAGGAGCCAGTCTGCTATGTTTATTGCAGACATGGATAAGGAAGATAAGCCATCATCCTTCCATACACAATGTCCTGATGATGAATCAAATTTTGGGAAATCAGAAGGCTAGAAAATTCCTAATTGAGAATATTGAAAGGACCTCAATTTTATCTAATGCAATGATGGAATCTTTGGACCCTCTCTCACGTGAAGATAGTTCTTGGAACGACATGAGCTTTGGACCATTTTGTCTATCAATTGCAACAACCTGGAAAAAAAGGGAGATCACTCCATAAACACCAAAAGCTCATTAATACAAATTACAACAACAACATACCCAGTGTAATCCCACAAGTGAAGCCTAGAGAGGGTAGGATGTACACAAACCTTACCCCTACCGTTGTGGGGTAGAGAGGCTATTTCCGATAGACCCTCGGCTCAAAAGAGGTGTAATCAAAGCAAGATTGAAAGAAAAACAATGACAACAAAATAACAAGATACACAAAGAAAATGAAGCAACATGTAGTAATGAAAATTGAAGAATAAGATACTACACGACTACTAACTAATACTACTAAAAATGAGAAGATGAAAAAGGAGATTGACACCTTGCCTTTCCCACCTAAAAGTATGACAAGACCCAGCAACCTATTACTCTTCTACCCTAATCCTTGACCTCCATACCTCCTAGCTAGGATTCTAGGGTCATGTCCTTAGTAAGCTGAAAATGTGTCATGTCATGTCCAATCACCTCCCCCAGTTCTTCTTCAATATACCTCTACCTCTCTTATGACCTGCTATAGCCGATCTCTCACACCTCTTCATTGGTGCATCTATGCATCTCCTCTTCACATGCCGGAACCATCTCAATCTCGCTTCTCTCATTTTGTCCACCACAAAGGCTATTCATGGCTATGTGACAACCCCCAAATCTTTCTACTTACAAAATTACAACAACAACATACCCGGTGTAATCCCACAAGTGTAGCATGCGGAGGGTAGTGTGTACACAAACCTTACCCCTACCTTAGGAGGTAGAGAGGCTATTTTCGATAGCCCCAAACCTTTCTACTTAAAAGTGGAATTCTGAAGAAATACCTCTGCATCCAAAATAAATGTTGCTCCTCTGGAATCACATAATTCTGTAATTATGTTTACCAAATCCGGAAATCTA
Organism: Solanum acaule; assembly: GCA_036250505.1. Taxonomy (NCBI): domain Eukaryota; kingdom Viridiplantae; phylum Streptophyta; class Magnoliopsida; order Solanales; family Solanaceae; genus Solanum; species Solanum acaule. The sequence continues at coordinate 20,256 of JAJOOR010004436.1, forward strand.
GATGTTGTTTCATCCCCATTCCTTGAAAATACACGGACTGAACCATCAGATAATTTATGAATCTGAGCTCGCTGACCATCATATCTGCAAATAGAGATCTTCAAAGATATGATTATATCCCAACATTTAACTTCAAAAAGAAATAGTTCAACATGGATAAAGCATATGTAAGAATCTATCTTTAGATGTCTGTCAATACATTCATCTATCTTTTTGATGCATAATTGTTCATCAAGGTTGCGTACACACCACCCTCCCTAGATCCCACTTGTGGGATTACACTGTGTATGTTGTTGTTGTTGTTGATTGTTGCAAATTTGGGTGATAACCCACTACAACGAGAATTTCATGTGATAACTCAGGCACACACATGTTTACTTAAAATGGAAGCACAGAAAAGGTAAAGCACAAAAAGCGTCATCTCTTTTGTGCTTTTTAAACATAATTGACTCATAAAACACAATAGGCTGCTAAATAGAGGACCGTGATACTACAAGATGCCATCACCACTCTCCTTGCACCACGACAAGAAAGAATAACAATATTAGGTTTTGATTAAAAAAATGACTATAAAATAAGAAGAGAACCCCACCACATCAAATAGTAAAACATAAAGAAGAAGATTACTAAGCTCTTTGAAACAAAGTACCTCAATGATATGACTGAGGAACTTCTCAAAAGGAACGTGAACTCCAAAATAACCCTACAACCACTCCCCCTAAAGTTTATGAAGACAGTCGAACTTCTTTAACAATGTCTTACCAAAACTGAAGAAATAGAGAAAAATAAAAGAGTTTCTAAAATTGTACTTGGAAAAAGAATTCTTCAATGATCATGAACCCATCCTACCCGCAATCAACAAAGTTAACTACCAGAAGGTAAAAGAATATTAGCTCTACTACTTGAATTTTTTTTCGTTCTCTCCTCTTTGCTTTTGCTTCTTTTTTTTGGGGTGGGGGGAGGTAGGTGCTCTAGTACTCTCAATTTCTCGAAGACAGATAATATGGTCTGTTGTTACGTGATGCCAACAAAGCAGAAGTTCCACAAAGGAACATACTTCATGACAATTACTTAAGAACAAGCCCAACCCGCTGAAATCCCGAAGGAGATGCTTTGCAATTCAGGGATCCTGTGTTCCCAGCAGTTCCTCTAGATTGGTAATTTCACTCCACCACAGTGTCCATTTCATTACATCGAGGGATTACCAAGCAAATGAAACAATTAGCAAGCATGCCCAAGGACTCAGATTTAGAAGTGATTAAAAAAAAATCAAGAAAATAAGAGCAAATAACAGGTTTTGTTAGCGGATACTTGTATTCACATGTAAAGGCTTTGTTCTGAAAGAGCTTCATCACTTGAGGGGCCCCATTAGTAATCCTATCACAAGCAAAAATTGAGAAGGTGTAAGAGATGGCTCCATCAGGGAAGAAACAGCAGGATGAAGTGCAGTAGAGCAATAGTGAAATAAACACAAATACTCAATAATATATGTACTTTGCAAGCATTGGTTTGATGGGTATGCCTGGAGCCATTGATAATGTATTTGAAGAAAACTCAATCCCCTTCTCCATCAAGGAAGGAACAAGTACATCCTGATTGAAACAGAGACTACATAAATTAAACATAAACGACAATCATTACATAGTACAGGCAAATAATACTCTAATATTAATAGGCTCCTGGGGAAGGATATAAGTGAGAATTGAAACACTTCATTATTTTAAAATAGCACATTTAGCATTATCGAAGTAGAAAGAAAATAATAGTGTTATTAGTTTTCAATATTTGGAAGACAAATTGAGTGGCACAGGATTTAGGAGACCAACATGAAGCACTGAAGAAGGTAGCAACGTTGAGCTGGCCAGAGTAATAAAAACTGAGCACTAAAAAGAGCTTAAAACTAGAAGAAATAGTGAATGCTTAGTGCGAACAAGGCCTTCACCTCCCGTTGGTGGAAATAAACACACATTTCTGTTGTAACTTATGCCTGACTGGGATATTAGCTGTATCATGAGTATCTTCTATCTTCACTTGAAAGTTGTTCTTTTTCTAATTTACCGTGGACTTCGCAAAAACAAAAATAAAATCATGCCACCCAACTGAAGATAGAAAAAGAACAACTTTCAAGAGACCTGGATTTTATAAGTGGTTAGAGAGAGCACACTTTTAGATTAAACTTTTAAAATTTAGTAAAAGTAACACTTCAATCTAAAAGTTAATAGAAGTGTACTCTCTCTAACAAATTAAACTATTCGATGAGATGGTCAACCACTTCAACAATAATTGGAAACATATATTACAACTTAAAAGTTCATAAACACTTGAAAGAAAAGAATACCACTTAACTCTTGACAGTAACTATTAGAGACATGATGAGTGAATCTTACCAAGCTGGGAAGGATGTTATATGCTTCTACTACTTCTGCTGAAAGTCGCTAACAGCAAGGAAATGAAAAATTACTCATTAGTAGGCAAACCGCTGAGGCAAAATTAATGAGTTAGAAACAAAAGGGAAAAGCACAAGATATGGACAGTAGAATATAAATTAAAGAATCAACACACAGTTTCCCACTTCAATTAATAATAGAGCAGATCAGAAGTCAACCAAACATAAACTGTCAGTAATTTTTACTCATGACCTCGAAAGAGAACCATCTTCAAGTGTAGTCAACCAAAGGATAAGCACAGGACCCAAGGTGAAAACATTCATGAAGAATGGGTTTCCTTACAAATGAAATAAAAGACAGATTACTGTTGACAGGATGGCAACCTCCAGAGGAAAAGAATATAAACCTGCAGACAATCTTTCAGGTTTTTGACCAGTCCTTCATAAGGAGCAGAATTGAACACAACAGCTTGAGCTAATGCAGGAAGAACAGTTCTCATCATGGCTCCAATGCGCAAATTCCGAACCTAACTTGCAACAGAAAAGGTAAATAAAGGTGATATGGTCAGAAAAAAGGCAAGAATCTGCAACACATCATCTTCCACAACAAGTCAACAAATTATGTAACTTTGAAAGTGGCAGAACAAGAAAAGGAGCTTGTTTAGGTTGTTATTTAGATTTAAAGTGTTCTCCAAGGGTAGCTAACTCAACATTAGTTTGAAATCATGTATACTGTACCTTTTTTCTTTTTTTGACGACCGTGAACTCTCCTAGAGCAAGTGGCACAAGGTTCGAACCCCGGTGGATAATGAGCCAGATTCTACCCTTGTCCACTTAAATAACAGGCTTTTGGTAGGGTTCGAGAACCCATGACGTGCACCTAACCCACACATCATGCTCTACACTTTTACCACTAGACCAAAGACCTGGACGCTTAATCCACAAAACTACATGCTCTCCTAAAGCCAATACTGAAATGATACCAATCAAGAACTATGGATGACAGAGAGTTTCATTAAAGTTGCTTAATCTTTTTCAATAACCTGATGCTATATGGGGAGCATAAAGGAAGCAAACTTTCAACTGTAGATATGTAAAGAAGCATTTAAAATAACCCATGCTTGAACAGCGAAAGAGGGAAGAGAAACTACTGCACTAAACATGGATTTGGGACAGATATTGGCCTTGAAAGCTCAACACTCCAATGATTACACTAATCTATTAGGTTAAGTTTGCCAACAAGGGAAAGTTAAAACAAACTAGACGCAACTGGTTGAGGGGAGCAAGGGGGCAAAAAGATCTAGAAAGTTATCCTTTACTAGCTTATGCCATTTAAATATGATATATTGCAGGATTTGATAAAACTTTGGGAAGTGCTCTTATCAGTATTACTATTACACACTTATGGGCCTACAACACCAAAGAAAGCATTTTCATTCCTTGAAAACTGAAACCGTAAACTCACCAAAGTTCTCACAAGAAACTTCATCTCCTTCTCTCTACATGAACACATGAGATTGACAATAAGGCTTTTCTTTCGGATGGCGCTCCCACTACCTGCTTGCAAGCTGATGGATTGCATATGGAAATTAAAGTTTTCATACCAAGCTTACAGCACGACAAGAAAGGTAGGGTAAACATATATTATTGAGGTAAATTGGTAAAATTCGGTATTTTTCAATACAATAGCTCAAGATAAACTATACTAGTAGTACGTTTGCAGGTAAAACAAAAATACTAAAATTGCAAATATGCTTGTAAGTGGATAGATTCTCCTCTCAATATAATAGAATCTTGATGAGGTACTTTACAGAAAATAGACAGCAAAAGGTGGGTGGATACCTCCAAATATATGAAGTCAATCTCACATCTGAAGTAAAAAAAAAAGTAGTCCAACTGATATGCAGCCCAGTCCCGAAACAAAGAAAAGAAGTCACAAAGGCAATGATCAGAACCAAATAACGAGTTCCATGACCATGGATAGCAACCATTTACTTCTAAAACTTATAACATATTTTAATGTTCTATTCTTTTTCATCTTACACAGACTTCATCCCCTGAATAAGATAAAATCCAAAAGCAAACTAATAGAAACTTGCCATAAAAGAAGGATAGCATGGTCTGAAATTCAAAAAAGGGATTCGCATGACATAAAAAGAAAAGATAAGAAAACGATGCAGGAAATACAGTCCGTCAAGTACTTTTAGCAGTGTTGGTGTGCATTGCTGAGGTTAGCTCTGTAATTTTTTTCATGTACTTTTTCTCGCTTTCTAATTCTAAGGATTTTCCGCTAACATAACAAAAGAGATTATGTGGTTGGGGCAATAGGCTCTGGTCTAGGAGTCAAACCAATAAAAAGAACCTATCCTGAATACTAAAAGACTATACATTCTCATCAAAAGATCAGCAATGACAACTGTCAGAACCAGAAAAAAGAGTCAAAGTCATACCTTATCCTTCTAAGAGCAGAGTATACACCCCTAACTGTAAGTGCCACTGGAGGGGCAAGTAATGATTGTGTTTGTCGGCAAAGTTGAGCAACATCACCTAATACAAATTAGGATCAACAAGGTCCAACCCCGTAATTGAAGCATCCAAACCAACCAAAGAAAGGAGAAAGTGAAAATGTATGCTACCAATTGTCCAGTAACCTAAAATGACAAATGCTCTTACCAAGATCACCGAGGCTGTTGTATAGTTCTCGTACTTTTGATTTCTTTGTCCCGCATGCCTCCTCTAGTGCTGCTACAACAGTACTACCCCCAATGTTCAATTCCTGAATCATGATACGATCAGAATCAAAACAGTGCTCTGAAAATTGAAATAGTAATAAAAAATGACAGAAGTAACAACATGATGTATAAAATCATGCACAGATATTTTTTTGATTGGTAAGCTCATGCACAGATATACAACGCATTTAATCACAAAAATAAGACATAAATCCGCTGATGTGATTGTTAATTTCATCACATGTGGGCATAACACCAATTGATGTGATTGTTAATTTCACACATAAATCCGCCCTCTTCCACTGTAGAAAGAAGGAAGTTACTATTTTTTCTATCAGGAGAACAAAGAAGTTACTATTGAGATGTGAGATTATGAAACGCGCTGCAATTTCATAGTAGGTTATTTTCTAGCTGATGAATTCTCAAGTATACAACTATTTTTCAATCTTCAATATGATAGAAAGCTATGGCAGTAAGATCTTCTTCAAGAAATAATGTGATGATGTCAGGGGGAACAGCAGTATAAAGGAGAAAACCTATATATTCCTTTTCTGTTTTAATTGGGGTGAATTATCTAGGCTCCCATTCAGTTCATGAAACTAAATGGAAATTCTCTTTACTGTGAAAAATGCAGTACATCATCCTTTAGTTTATTGTTGTTGGAAGGACCTAGGCTACCGTCACCACCCATGTCGAAGCCAGTTAAATGCTAGTGATCTTACCCAAGATGTATTTATAACAATTTTACCCTCCAGCAGAGAATCATTTACTGAAAAATCAAGGCAAATAAAAACAAAAGCCTGTCTGCAATCTTCAGAAGGGCAAATCCAACTAATTGGATCCCCCACATACCAACTCATGTTTCCTTAGCCCCCTCACTCACCTTTCCCCTTCCTCCAACTTGGTGTAATACTAATGATTTTTATTTGATTTGTCAAAAAAACAAATAACCACCTTAGTTTTTATATCTTTTTTTGGGTATAATTTTCTAATCATCCCTTTGTAACTTCCAAATTCCAATTTATAGCATATACCTAAAGTAATAGCTTGTGCATTTCTTAATATTTTATTTCAAAGGTGGTCATCACGAATCCATTAAATGTGTGACCCGAATACCACTTCCCGAAACAAGCTTAAATAGGGTGTGCCAAGGGCAAACCAATAGAATTATAGGAAGATAATTCATGTCGTATATTTAACAGCTTGGAGACAAATGAGTAAGGTGCTTTTCAGGAAAAAGTTCTTAAGTATTTTACGTATTTATACCTTTCAGGTAACAGGAAATTACAGATGGGTTAATCAGATGAAGCACTGAAATTCACGGACTGGTTACATGTTTTAAGGACTGTATTCTAAAGGTACCTTTGAAGCTTTGATAGTAACCATTTGGTACTACAAACATCAATAAATATTATTTTTCTTATCAATGAATACATACTCCTGGACATCACTATAAAATCAAAATAATAGATGCACAAAAATAGTAAGAAGAAAATTGCATCAGTGTTTTTGCAACAACTCAAGCAGTGACCAAGAAGCAAAATCATATAGACAATCAATTAAACTAACCATATTTTCATGGTCAGGAGCTATCTTGTTTGTGCACAAGTACACTGCAGGAAGCACATCCTCTGGCGACAAGGCTAGCAAGCTGCAAATGAGAGCAACTCATCAACTGAAACAGCTCAATAACTTCAGAGGGTTCATTTTTCTCAGAAGAAACCACACACTTTCTTCTGGATCAAAGGGTGGACAATGATAGGTCTTATCCACACCCACCCACCCAAAAAAGAAGACTCCAGAGATGTGAGATTGTATTAGTTTCCCGCAGTGGTGCTGCAGAGGGCAGAACCTACAATTTATGCATAAACTACCATTTTAACCCACATTCATCCTGCCGTCTCTACTCCCCCCCCCCCCCCTTTTATCCCAAACAAAAAGTACAGCAATGTTCCTTTTTAAGTTTTGAGATGTAAATTTGCTTTGACAGCAAAGACATAAAACTTGTTTGGCCAAGCTTCTAAAATCAGCTTACTTTGGAAAGAGTTTTTTTTTTTTTTATGACAAGGGAAACCCGCAGCCGCTTCCCTTTGGGTGCGCACAGGGTAAAAACCCCGTTCCTATGCAATAGCTGGTAACCACATAGGAGAGGTAACCCGCACTAGGCAAGCCCTGCGCGACAAGCTCGACCCAGAAGGCAAACCCCTTTGCTTTCGCTGGCAAGGGGTTTCGAACTTGAGACCTCCAACATGGAAGTCCCAAGCCCAAACCACTGGGCCATCCCGAAGGGTTTAAAAAGTGTTTTTTTTTTCATAAGTTCTTTTCAAAAATGTACTTTGGGTGAGAACAGTTCGTGTTTGGCCAATTAATTTAAAAAGCACTTTTGAGCAGCAATTAGTGTTTGGCCAAGCTTTCTAAAAAGTGCTTATTCAACCCAAATAGAAGCCGGTCTTAATCCAATAAATCAAATGTACAACAGAAGCTATCAAAACATTCCGTGCTTAAACCCCTTACAATTAACCCTCACCATAACCTGACAATTTTGCAACCTACAGTAAAGATAATGATACCATACTGGATAATTTTGTCAACATGCTGCTGTGGATCTAATATGATAGACTGAGTCATAAACCTACAACAGACTAGAGATTGAAAAGAAAAATAAACAACAAACCTCCGAAACATATTGCACAACATTGATGTTGCTTTTATCTTCCCTTTTTCTTCCTTTACCAATTCAAAAGTTCGTGCAAGATGTATGTATGGAGCAGCTTGCCCCTTACTCCAGCAAGCTGGAGAATAGAATGAAAGAAAAGACAAGGAAAAAAAAATTTACTAGTGAACAAATTTTACTTGGTGACAAAAGTTGGACTGCTGGAATATATCCAAAAATTATGTAATTAATAGTAATTACAAGACACCAACCATGTTCCACGGGAGAGTATTTCTCATGGAGAAGTGATACATAATTTATAGCATTATCAGCAAAGGGAACACCACACAACGACAAATCGGCATCATCATCTCCTAATATTTTGGGTAATTTATCATCTTTAGAAGAAGGGTAAACCTCTTTAGCACACTGAGGTTGCAACAATTTGTTTGTTTTAGAAGTCCCATCTCCATTAGTCTCTCCTACATCTTTGTATTCTGAAAAATAAATATCAAGTGCCATACTTATGTCTCCTTTAGTCTTCGCTAGTACTGTGGTAGCATAACTTCTCAGTGAGTCATCCCCATTCATAATCTGAATAAACCGATCAGCTTCCTCTTTATAAGCCTCAATAGAGGCATTTGGTGGCATGCAGCTATCATCATGGAGTTTTTTACTATCAGCTTCACTGTTTCCATTCTGCAAAGAAAGAGGCACCGTTTTACTAAAGAACTTTGTTATAGTACATTGCTTCGGTCCACCAGATTCCATACTCGCATGTCCTTTTGCTTTCTCAAATGACTTGGTTCCAGTACTTCTCTTCCTTTTACCAGGAGTAACTTTTTTGCTACTGGAACTGGACTTGTTTCCAGTACTTCTCTTCCTTTTACCAGGAGAAACTTTTTTGCTACTGGAACTGTCCATGATGGGTAGTTTAACAGTTATACTTGATGCAGTTGTCTCACCCTGTTGTGGGCTTTTACCAAGACGTGGTTTGGAAGGCAATGCAGACTCATTTGCTGAGTTTGCCTCAAAAGAAGAGGTACCAGAATTACTGACAGTGACCTGTTCACGATATTCTGTTTCATGTTCGTAAAAGTATGAGACTGCATCAACAACATTTGTATCCGAAATACCAAGTAAATCCAACATCTGACCTTTAGTTACCCAAGTGGGCAAACAACCTTGAAGTTCTTGTAGTATTTCCTCCATATCACCTTCACTTATTTTTACTAAACCTGGCGACACAGATTCTCCTTGAGGAAATGAGGAATGGATAACAGTATCCATATCAGCAGCATTGCAGCTTTTAGAATCTGATGAAGTATCCTCATTTTCTTGCTTGATGATACTGACTAAAGTATGAGCAGATCCGTTTGTGTTTTCTTGCTCGGTGATACTAACTAAAGCAAAACAAGATCCTTTTGCATCTACATCCTCCTTCCCTTGGACACAACGATGAAAACCCATTAAGAATTCTTGCTTGATGGCCATCTCATCAACCAAGCCAGCAAAATGCTTCCGCATGGCATTTGCATGTTTGCTATCCAGCTTCTCAATATCTGTACCTACTGTTGGGATGACATGTTTTGGTTTCAAAAACTTCACGTATTCTCTAAGCTCATCATAATTTGAATGTTCACTATACGGAACAAGATGTATCTCAAAGGAATCTTTCTTTCTCACTGAAAACTTATTCCGCTTCACTTCATAAGTCCAACCTGTGGGGACAAAACCAACCACCTTGGAATATCCTTTCTCATTCATGATCTTATCCATTTTCTCAAAATTAGGTCTGAAATATGGCCAAGTCTCACCCAATACATTCCACCCAACAACATGAACATCAGTTTCAGATTCAACAGTCGTAAACATCCCATCCTCCCCATGACCTAATACTCCTAAAACCGGCATTTTTCTGCCATCAACGTGGATCTTTCTCTGACACCTCCGCGAAACCTCTATTAAAATCTTCTCTTTCCCAATAACATAAGTAGCAATAAGAAACAAGATATTTTTCAATGAACCCTCATTCTCAACTCCACTTTTCTCTATAACTCCAACTATATAATCAATTGATTCCTGTTGACTAGGGAATATAAATTTCGGATGACAATAAGTTGTATCCAAAAATACAGCATCAGCACCCACAAATGCATTCAATACAGGCTCTAATTTCATGTCATCACAATAACGAAAATCACCTGTGTGAACGTACCGCTCAAACTTTCCATCACTAACTGGAACTTTAAATAAGAATTGCACAGCACCAGGACAATGATTGGCATCGATGAGATAAACTTCAGAACCGTCAATTAAAACCGCTTCGGAGAGCGGTAAAGACACTACATATTGCGCGGGAACATTGAGAACTTGGATGAGAAGGTTAGCAGTGGTGGAGGAACAGAATATGATACCTTTAGACCAATTAGAGGACAGGCCAGTATAGTGATCGGAGTGAAAATGGGAGAGGAAGTAAGAAACGGAGAAATCGGCGGCATATTTGAAACCGTCGATGATAAAGCGAGTTCTTGGGATGAGTTTTGGTTGGGGGATTGAAGAAGGGATTGGGGGGAGAGGAAGGGATAATGGGATTGAATTTGATGAGGATTTATCGGAGAGGGAGTTGAGTGCGGTTATGTACAGAGTGGTAGAGTCTAGGGTTAGGGTTCCGGCGTCGGAGGACATGGCCGTCGGGTGAAAACGATTGTTACAGTGGTAATTGTACGACTAGGCGGAGCATCACTACTTGGAGGCGGTTGGAATGGCGCGAGAAGAAGGTTTATTTGTAAAAAAAACTGGTACTCTGTTCCTCTATCTTTGAAAAACCCTGGTTTTATGAGAATGGCTTATGCGACACGCTACTAGTAAAGAATCTTTATAGTTTATTCAGTACATGATTTTGAATTATAAGTTATGAAGGTTAAGAATTTGGGTAAAATTTTAGAAGTTGGTCGAGTTTTATTTAATTTATATTATTATTATTACTTACTCAGTATATATTATCTTATTTTTTGATTTTATTATTATTCATTGTTTTTCTTGTAATATTTGTGTGTTGTTGTTCTATTCTAGCATAGTTGTTTCGTTATATTTTTTTTCACACCTGATTTTAGTATCTCTTGTTTTTGTTTGTTATAGATGATTTTTTTGTTGATTGTTATATTTTCTTGTAGTTAAATTTTGCACCATTGAATAAACTGTAGGATATTATAATTTATATAGCATCTTTTGGACCTTAGAAGATTGAGAATTAATGACTAAAATAAGTCGAAATATATTGTTTAAAATTTTTCCATTTTTCACACAACTCACAACTAACTTAATATAAATAAACAACTCAAAATTATCATATATTTTTTTTCGATTAAGAAAACAAATACTACAAAATTATAGAATAATAAAAAATGTACAACCTAAAGCAATTTAATTATCTATAACTAATAATAACACAAATATACAAGAAGTAATACATTTGCAACAAGAGAAATCAGTAGAGCTTAAGTATATGTTAAAAATATGATGATAAAGAAAAATCCCACTTCCTCTTTGACACTTTTCATTTTTCAAGATTCAAATCATTTAAGTTTAACCTAAAATTTGCATATGAAATCTTTAATTATTATTTTTTGAAATGAAGTTTACATATCTGTAAATTATTTAAAAAGTATCATAAATTATACTAATTGACAGTTCAAAATATTTTTTAAAATATATAAAAAATTACGATAACAAATAAACTTATTTGAATCATTTGATACAGAGGAGGTAATAATTAGAGGATATAATATGCAATTTAACAAATTAAATTGAAATGCTTTTATCCGTCCTTTTAAATCTCTTCATGGTACAAACACGTGGTGCTTCAACATTGTTTGAACTCGTCGGACGCAGAATAAATCGTTCTTCTTCAAACTGAACTCTCTTTTACCCATACAAATGTGAATTCACCTGTAACCTCACTGGTGTGTCACTCGCATTTCCACAACCATGGCTTCTCGAAGGTTCTTCTCCTCCATGCTCCGCTCATCCATACGTCACTCTTCAACTAAATCCTCACTCACAAGTTCTATTCATCGCTCCTCCCCTGCAGGCCACCTTCTCCACCGCGCCGTGAAATATGCTACCGCTGCGGCCGCGAAGGAAGCGCCGGCGCCTCAGAAGAAACCAACGACGATTAAGGAAACCGGCGGCAAGATCACCGATGAGTACACCGGCGCCGGTGCACTTGGGAGCGTATGTCAGGTGATCGGGGCTGTTGTGGATGTTCGGTTTGATGAAGGACTGCCACCGATTTTGACGGCTTTAGAGGTGTTGGATCATGATATTAGGGTGGTACTTGAAGTTGCTCAACATATGGGAGAAAATATGGTTAGGACTATTGCTATGGATGGAACTGAAGGACTTGTGCGTGGTCAAAGAGTGCTCAATACTGGCTCCCCTATTAGAGTAAGCTTGACATTGCATTCTATTTACATGCTGCATTTAGTGGCGCAACCAGGATTTCTAGTAAGGGTTCAAAATATAACGATGTAAGCATAGGAAGAAATCCAGGGGATTCAATATTTACTGCATATACATAAGAAAATAAAATTGATCTTATATATATAACTTTTCAATTTCTTTCTTTTCCACATGGCGTTTATTTGATTTCAGAAATTCATATAGTGTCTTTTTCTCTGAATTATATATGTTTGCTAGTTTGGCGCGCTCATAGTCCTTCTAAGTTCTAATCTTGGTTATAAAATGGCAGGTGCCTGTTGGCAGGGCTACACTTGGTCGTATTATAAATGTCATTGGAGAGCCCATTGATGAAAGGGGTGATCTAAGTAAGAATATGGGCATTAGCTAAAATCATTTGTTCTCCTGTTAATGGCACTAATTTTGTAATATGTAGCTTTGCTTTTTCCAATTTCATATTTCATGTTAATTTGGATGAGCCTTTTACTTTTTTATATTGTCCTTTCTTTTTTAATATTTGCTTTATTGAGATGCTGTGGATCTACAGAAACGGAACATTATCTCCCAATTCACCGTGAAGCTCCATCTTTTGTTGAGCAAGCAACGGAACAACAAATCCTTGTGACTGGAATCAAGGTACGTGATACTTATTTGTATATTAGGAGCTGAGCACATCACAATCTTCATCTGTCCTCGTCTCTATAGTTTTGGTGGAAGCAAAACAGGAATAGCATGTACAATTTACTAAATGCTGTTGGAAGACGATATACAAATCATTCTGAATGCATAAATCATGGTGTTGTCACTGTTGTCTACAGTCTCTGGTAGTATGATTTAGCTGCTTTTGATGACAGGTGGTAGATCTACTTGCTCCATATCAAAGAGGTGGAAAGATTGGACTTTTTGGTGGTGCAGGTGTTGGAAAGACGGTGCTTATTATGGAGCTTATTAACAATGTTGCAAAGGCTCATGGTTTGTTACTTGTTGCACTAGGAGTAAAAAAGAATCTTCATGTATTCTTTTTCTTTTAAGTTAATCTAATTTTATATTCGCTTCTTGTCCTCAGGTGGTTTCTCAGTGTTTGCTGGTGTTGGTGAACGTACTCGGGAGGGTAATGATTTGTACAGAGAAATGATTGAGAGTGGTGTTATTAAGCTTGGTGAAAAGCAGGTCTCTGTAGAGAACATTTGCTTTTCAATATATAATTAGACATCTCTTGCAATTGGCTGATTTTACACATATATTTATCTGCAGGGTGAAAGCAAATGTGCTTTGGTATATGGTCAAATGAATGAACCTCCTGGTGCTCGTGCTCGCGTTGGGCTCACTGGGCTGACAGTTGCCGAACACTTCCGAGATGCTGAAGGGCAAGATGTGCTCCTTTTCATCGATAATATTTTTCGCTTCACTCAAGTGAGCTATCTTTTCAAATACCTTAACTAGTATATTTTACTTTTTCAATGGCTTAAACATGGTGAAATGATTTCTCTTTCTCTGGGACTGCTCTAGGCCAACTCTGAGGTGTCTGCTTTGCTTGGTCGTATTCCCTCTGCGGTCGGTTACCAGCCAACTTTAGCTACAGATCTTGGAGGACTTCAAGAGAGGATTACTACAACCAAGAAGGGGTCTATCACATCAGTCCAAGCTATCTATGTGCCTGCTGATGACTTGACTGATCCAGCCCCTGCTACCACCTTTGCTCACCTTGATGCTACAACTGTGTTGTCTCGGCAGGTTAGTTTCTTATATTGGCAATTATTTTTCAGAATAACACTTTTCACCCTATTTTTATATACAACATTCCTTTCTCCTTATGCAGATTTCTGAGCTTGGTATTTATCCTGCTGTGGATCCTTTAGATTCTACGTCCCGTATGCTTTCTCCTCATATCCTAGGTGAAGATCATTACAACACTGCACGAGGTGTACAAAAGGTTCTCCAGAACTACAAGAATCTCCAGGATATTATTGCCATTCTGGGAATGGATGAATTGAGTGAAGATGACAAATTAACTGTTGCTCGTGCCCGTAAAATTCAGAGGTTCTTGAGTCAGCCTTTCCACGTTGCAGAAGTATTTACTGGTGCCCCTGGAAAGTATGTAGAGTTGAAAGAAAGCATCCAAAGTTTTCAGGTAACCAGGAGCTACTTTCTTACTGAGTCACTGCTCACCTCATCTGCTCGTCTTCATTGAGCAGAAATTCTTTCTGTATGTAGTTTTAAACTTCTTTCATTTGGATTTTCATTCTGAGCAGGGTGTCCTGGACGGTAAATATGATGACCTATCGGAGCAATCGTTTTATCTGGTTGGGGGTATAGAAGAAGTCATTGCTAAGGCTGAGAAGATAGCAAAGGAATCAGCTAGTTGATTTAGCTGCAATTTCTTGTTTCTGTTTGTTTTGTTTTTCCTATATGGATAGATAGCACATTAAATAGCAGAGAGACTGAAGATGCTCAAACGGCCTTTTAGTTCTTATAAGTTAGTCTACACTAAGTATTGATTTTCTTCTCTTCTCCTTGTAGTTTTCTAGTTAAGTTGATTGAAATGAATTACAGGATGTCAGAAGGTCATTGCTTCTTTTCGTGTTTCTCTTCAATACAATGGATCAATTTGTGTTTACCTTTCCACCTGCTGAATAATGCTCTTGAAACATCTATAATCTAATGTACGAAGTTTGAAACCTGTAGCATTTGATCCAACTGTTTAGGACTGTACGAACCCAAAATTTGCAGGAATTTACTTAATAACAGAGCTTTGGTAGAAAAATCAAGTCAATATATGGTTTCCATGTCCTTTTTTATCACAGTTTCTCCAATCATTACATACTCAGTTTGGTCATGAGCATCCTGTGGCAGTGTATCAGTTTTCTGTTTTTAATTCCAGAAGAATGGGAATTACCATATAAAATGTTCAATTCAACAAGGGATTATCTTCCTTCATTATACAGTGAAACAAACGAGATCCTGTGAGTTTAACTGAGCTCGTTGTTTTCAGCTTGAACAATTTATTCATATGCAGGAAAAAATTAAAATGCACACATAAAACAAGATCACACTCTGCAAACAGGTGAACAATAACAAAGCTTGGAAGCACATGATAAGTTTTAAGAACCAAGCTAGGATCCTGGTTTGGATGTTTCGGTTTTACGCTTGAGAAAGACAAAGTAGCTGGCATCTGTGCGATATTTATCATCTTTTAAAACTGGATGTGAGTCTAATTTTTCAGCGTAACGTTGAAACAATTCCTCAGTGATGTCTTTCCCGAAGTGTTGCTGAAATAGTTGCTCTGTTACTACTCGCACAGATAACACTGCAGTTTGGACATCAATTACAACTTGTCTCAGGGGAGCTGGCAGCTTCTCAAACCTTACGATGTCAAAGCATCCATGTGTCTTTATCAGTGTTTCCAATTCCATTGGAGATGTGTAATAGTATGGAAGGTTGAACGAATCCAACTTTTCTTCAGACATAATGCCCTGCAGTGGATGTTACATCATTTCACATTTCAAGTTCCTGAGGAGGAGATAGGTGAAAACTGAGAATCAATTACTTACCATGTTGGCCATATCCTGTAGGCAAGATCCAAGAATGGTGAAATTGATTGCCATGGGAGAGTCAGAAGGAAGCACTCCATCAAGAATAGTAAGAGTAATGATGGCCATTAATCCTCCAGGAACAAGCTCTTGAGCCCTTGCATCCAAAAAGGCTTGTATATCTTTTCTGAACTGATTTGAATATGCTGCCTCTACTTCTTTTGCTGCTCCACTGCAACTGTAATGAATTCTCCCCTTGTTCCATGCTGCTGACTTTCTGTCTAACACTTCCTCTGGAATTCTTGACAGATACAGAAGTGACATCGAGCTGTGGGAAAAGTGTAGGAACGCCTTTGGAAATACTCGCCCATAGAAAGAACCTACACATAGTAGATTTATCAGTTGTTTGATTACCAGAAGAGTGTACGCAAACTTTACTCCTAACTCACACGTAGATAGACTGTTTCCAATAGACCCTCGGTTCAAGGGGGGAAATAGTCCAAAGTAGACTAAAACAAAGGAAGTACGAGAAACAACACATAGTAACAGAACATAATCATGAATATATATACCTGGGATTCCTGTAGTGAAGTAGTTGGGTTTGTTGCCATGGATGTAATTGAATAGAGTATTGAAATCATTTTGGACTAAATCATTAAAGAAAACAAGGAATTCTGGTACTTGCAATTGAGGGTTCTCTTGGTCTTGTTCATTTGATTTATACTTAGTTTCCACAGCTTCAATGATATTTTGAACTGCAAGATAAGTGTTTCTCCCTACAGAGCATCCAAAATCTGCTACACAAAATGGGCTACAATCAGGGTTTATTATTCCCACATCAAGCTCCTGCTCAATCAACTCGGCCATTACTTTCTTTGAATATCCCACCAACTGTTTCTGCAGCAACAACAAAAAAATGGAATCCAAAATTCAGAGTCATTGCATAATTATATACACAACAACAACAATATACCCAGTGAAATCTCATGCGTTAGGGCCATCACCTGGTATTCAGAATTGTTGGCATAGCTGTTAGGGCCATCACCTCCATTCATGTGAATTTTCTGATTATCCATACTTAGCTATTTTATTCTTTAATTTGTGGATCGAACAATGCCTTAATTTCCAAAGCTGAAGAACCACGCTACATTTATAAATAGGAGTGTCAATCTAATTGTCTTTTTGTGAGCTTCATCGAATGGGAAAATAGATTCCCTAGCTTTCACCATTTCATAATTAAACCAATCATTATGCTCGCTCATGAATCACCTGATAATATTTTTTGTGTATTTAAATGATATATCAAAAATAAAGTTGAAGGGTTAAAATGAAATAAAATTGTCAAAATAAAAATCAAAGACAAGTCACAGAAATTATATATACATTTGTTCCAAATAAAAACAATGTATATGTACGTAAAATTTTGTCGCATGTTCAAATTGACGTTAACAATTTTAGGATTTTCGGAATACTCTAATATTACATATTATAGGACCACAAATGATTAATGTTAAACGAATTAAAATATGGTTCACATCCATTTATATATCTTTTTATTATTAAATATGTGTGATGTGAAATAAGTTATTATACGATTGATACATCATGATTTGTCATTTAGGAAAATGAAAAATACCGTATAGCAAAAAAAAGTATGTAATTAAGTTATATATATATATATAGTCCAATCAGATGTCATATTAAACTTATCAAGAATATATAATTAATATCTCTAATTATATATTCAGTAAATTACGTAATTTGTTATTATACAAAGTTGGATTAATTATACGTAACTATCACCATGCATGATACTCAGAGCGCATTATTGTTGGGGGTTAAAAATATTTATTTTGAGACAAAAATATTTTTTTTAGAAAAATTAAAGTGTCTGGTTAATCAATAAAATTGTTTTTGATTAGAAGCTGAAGTAGTTCTGTTGTTGGAAGAAGCTAAAAGTTTTTGCTTCTTAAAAAAAAAACAGAAGCAAAAACAGAAATTCTTATCCTTGCATATATAAATATTTATCAATATATCTTTTATATTTATATATTTTTGTGGTGAATTTTTGTATGTGGTAATTTAATTTGTAGAACAATTTTTAAATTTAATGTTCTTGATAATTTAAATTATATTTAAATTATTGTGTTAATATTATATTAATATTTAATTATTTTTATTTTTATTTATCTATATATGACATTGATTGAAAATTTAAATATGTAAAATTTAGTTTAATAAAAATAAAAATAAATTAAAATTTTTAAAAAGGATGTTAAAAATAATCAATTTTTGTAATATAATCTTAATTTTAGAAGTGTATTGATACTTGTCATTTTTTTTTTAAGACATTAGTCAAACATAATATGCTTTTCAAAATCATTTTTCAAATAAATTAGTCAAATATAAATTTCGTTGAATTGTCATTTAATACGTCACAACTCATAACTTAAACTTCTTTGAAACTATCGGATGTACTATAATTCAAATTTCGTTGATTTTTTTTTTACCAATATAAAAAATATATTTTAAAATCTGTATAATCTAGCTTAATTCTCTTCTTTGCACCTTCGAATTTAGAGGGCCATTCACATAAGTGCCCATTTTTGGGATGACAGTTTATCATCTCTCAAATTGATGATCATTAATCCTAATGAGTCGCCTAGCGAATCGTTGCACGTGATGTTCGATATTGAAGAGAATTTTTTTGTCCTTGACATTATATTATATTTTTGTATCATAATCTAATATAAGTTATGTCTTACCAAGAATAACAAGTTATGCCACTTATTATTATAACACGTATGTCGTTAGAGGTATACGTTCAATTCTTAACCCACAAGGTAAAAGTTCTATAAACTTATGCCTTGTGAATTAGATACTACACATTTATTTCAAATAACTGAATTCGTACAAAATATATGACAAAAAAGGAAAAAAATTTGTAAGTTAAATCTTGGAAAATTAGGTCATAATTAAAGGTATTTTGATCAGTAAATTTTCATTGAAAGAGAGAAGAATAAAAATAAAGATTAAAAGTCACCCCAAAATATTTGTGTAAGAACTAGGGTCCAAAATTCTCGAGAAAAAAAATAAAATAAAATAAAAAATAAATATATATATATATATATATCAACTAGCTTATGAAATAATCTGTATGTAGCATTGTTTTGTCATAGAAGATAAAGATAATGTTCAAATTCATTGCTAGTCGTACAGTGTGGTATATTCATAAACGAATTCAAAATAAAGCAATTAGCTAGTAATAATAACAAAAATGTGATATAAAATTAGATTCCATAGGTTCAACCTTATAGTTATTGTTTTTTGTTCAATTATTTATATATTCATACAACAACATTCATGTAAATTTCAAACAAAACGAAATTTGACTTTATATAAGATAAGAACTTTGAATTCATATGAATGATTTAAAACAAAAGTCATTCTTAAATCAATTATTTCTAGATCTTGGCTATCCCAATCAAAAAAAAAAAAAAGATTGTTTCTCAAACTGATCAAGCATATCCTTTGTGGAAGACAACTTGTAGACATCTTGACTTAAGCTCTTTATATCTTCAAGGGTGTGGCGGTTGCAATTGCTAGTTCACCCAACATCTTAGATTGTTCTTGATTTCGACTATTGGCAGAAGACATTTTTTCCTCCAAGCGTAGAAGATTCTGTACAAATTCATAGTCATCGCCAAAATTCAATGACACTTGTTCAGCCGCCGCTGCATTTCGAAAATTGCTAGCTATCACATGTTCGTTCTTCGATGGCATTACATCAATAGAACTGTTTTTTGGAGAATCAATTGAAAGAGAAACGATCTTAACAGGAGGACGAGGTCTTTTGTAGAACAACACAACACCTATCTTTTTATCCCTAACAGCTTCTAAAGGTGCCTCCATGATATTTTTGTGTATTGAACTAGATCTAATTTGTGTGTCTATATATACTACTGAGATTTGTGTTAACACAAGAAACCTAATAAATTTGTTTCCATGATGTCCAAGATTATTGAAATATAAGAATCTAGTCTTCATTCTACTTATTAGGTAAGTATGAAGCAAGTTAATTATTATTTGTCCTTTTAATCTTCTTATTACCCAATATTGTTGTATTTTCAAAAAGAAATTAATATAAATTTTTAGCATTTAAATTAAATACAAGCACAATATTTTTACGTCGTTTATAGATAATATATATAGTAGATGTTGAACTATTTTAAACCTTTTTTATGTGTGCTTTTCACATTTTGAACCTTTCAATAAAAACTATGGTCACGTCACTACCTCAACTTATGGTTGTTAAATTTATAAACATTTTTAGTTTAACAAATTTTAAAAAATAATAATTTATGCTTAATTGTTTTTTTTCTAATTTGATTCTTAAGACTACCTTTTCATAAATAAATTTGAATTTGCTCTTCACACATATTGTTCGTTCCTCCTCTTCATTTCAAAGATACTTTTAAATTCGTTATTCTTGAAAAAAAATCAAATGTTTTGATCATTTATAAATTGTTATTCAAATATGTGACTGATTATATATATAAAGTCAGTTTCAACACTTATAAGTTGCACTAGATATAAAACTCGTCTCAATATGAGCCAAGATATCACTATTTTTTTGTTTCTATTTATTTTATCCCACATGTTTGTACTTTGCTTCTAATTGAACACATAGAAATACTACCCATATAGAAGACTCTACAAGCAAATGTGTCTTCGTCAACATACATTTGTGTTATATTAGGTGGAACATTTGTATTTATGTAATTTTTATATTTTTTTCTATTTTAATTTACTTTATCTTATTTTCTTTAGTTTTTTATTTATTTAAAAATTACTTTAAAATTTTTTATAAATTACGATAATTAATAACTTACAATATTTAAAAGACATATAAAAAAATTTAATTGAATGTCGAAACTCTATCGACACCACATAATTGGGAAAAAAGAAGTAACACATATTTTTTGTAAATGACGTAAAACCACTATAAATCACAATAATTAATAATTTGAAGTATTTAAAAGATATAAAAAAAAGTTTAATTGATTGTTGAAATTATATTTGTGCCACGTAAACTGGAACATAAAGAGTAATCTACATTTTTAAAATCTTATTAAAAGTACTATAAATTATAATAAATAACAACTTAAATTATTTAAACATCATATAAAAATTTGAATAACTCTCTAAATTTTAACTATATCATATTAGTATGAATTAAGACTGAAAAAATTGTTATATGGGACTCGTGTCTAGCTATATCTACTTCTACTATTTATATATACAGGCTTCAAATTTTTATATCATCACTATTAAATTGTATACAGCCAAACAAAACCACATTAAAACACTACTACGACACACTATATGTGTGTGATTGTTTTACCTTGGCTATTTCTTTTATCATCAGTCTTTGTATCTCAGTTTATATGATTCATTCTTTTTTAGTCTATTTTTTTTAAAATGACATATTTATATATTAATGATTACTTTTTCCATCTCCTTTTAGTTGTCATAGTTTCTTTTATTTAGAAAGTTAAATGATATGAACTTTGACTAACATTTTAAGATGTGTATTTTTTTATTCTATTGATATAATTTTTTTTGCAACTTATTATACTCTTCATATAATTTCAAATATATCTAATTAATGTAATCTAATTTAGCTTTGAAAATTAGTCAAATTAATTCTCAAAAAACCATAACAGAACAACTATAGAGGGGACTAAATGAGTAGCAACTAAACTTTAAAATATTTATTATAAATGATTTATAGTCACATAAAATATTTATCACCCCACAAATTTCATTTTATTTTTTTAATTTCTTAAACAAATAATATACTGCTTTTTCATCACGCAAAATGAAAGAAAATAATATACTGCTTTTTCATCACGCAAATATACAAGAAACGTCGAAGAATACAAGAACTAAGCGAACTTCGCTAAAACCAAAAACCTATTTCTTGGACTGAATCGCCATCCATGACGACAAGAAACGTTTATCTTTATGTTGATTTTCATCAGGCAGTTTTGAAGTTCCAATTGTTGAGATATGGAGATCAGTACAATATTGATGCGGCATAAAGATTCTTCATCTGGGCATTTTGACATGCAGATGATAGGCACTTTCTTGAGTTTCGCATCAAGGGGTGACAGAGTTGGTTTGAATCAGATGTTGAGGCAGGGAATTTCACCCAATGTGCAGGACTATGACAAAAGAACTGCTCTACATCTTGCTGCCAGCGAAGGACACGCCTCTATTGTTGAACTTCTTTTGGCTTACAAGGCTGATGTTAATCTCAAAGATAGATGGCGCCGGACTGTAATCCCCTTTTCATATACTATTACCCTTTTCTGCTCGTCTTTCTTCATACTGCATACAACCCCATTCATTTATGTTCACACATGGTTGTTACATATTGTTTTATAATGTATTATATTATACATGTTCTGTTGTTACATCGTTACATTATGTTAGATATAAGCAATTTGAAGAAAAAAAACAAGAAAAGTAGGGTTACGGAGTAGAGCTATCATAAAAAGGTAAGGTATGGTAAAAGATGAAATATGATTATTAGATAATATAACAAAGATAAAATGAGAAGAAAAAAAAAAGGTAATAATGTGATTACACCAAATCAGTTGTTACATAAAATGAAATTTTTGTTGTTGCATAAGGATGGATTTAATGATACTATGCAATAAATTTTTAGTAAAAATCAAACACTGACAGTGCAATATCTTGATGGTAGTTACCATTTTTATCAATTATTAATTGATGCTTATTTTATAGATTAACTTGTAATTACCTTAGAAGTGACCTGATTGTATACATATGTTTTAACTTAAACTCTCTGTTTTTTAATGCATTCCTATGATGAGGAATTAACCATCATTATTTTCCTTTCAATTGGTTGTTAAGCCCTTAACAGATGCAAAGTTGTACGGGCACCGTGACATATGCAGGATCCTTGAGGTCTGTGGTGGCAAGGATTCCAACAGTGATCATCCTTTGGTAAGTGTTCATCGCTAACAGTGATCATCCTTTGAAATTTGATGTTATGAATTTCTTATATGGAACAGATCTTATTAATTTTCATTTACTTAGTGTGAGCATCAAGTTCTTACCATCCAATAAGAGTTGTATATATCATATCATGTCATTCAGGTGCTTAAGATATTGACAATAGCTCCATCTTATGAATTCTGCACCTGAAAACATACTTGAGACATACATGGTAGACTTAACTTTGGTAGAGTGTAGCTCTAGCTTAAATGTTGTTTACACAGACTGCTTGTTAAAGTGAAGTATGGTTGAACTTCACGAATGGAAACTTCCATCTTTGACATTGCAATTTTAGTCACCTTTGTTGACAATTTATGGAAAAAAGATGAAGTCTTCCTTTATAAAGCTATGTCAAAATTGCACTTTCTATCGTATAAAATAAGCATAATACTCATTTTTGGTCCTATGTCATTGCTTTGGGATATAGCTAGCTTTCACCTGGTGCTTGTTGAACGAAGCAACCAATCAAATTACTTCACATAAACTTCTCAACCCTTCATCCCTTCATCCCTTCCTAGAGCCATACAATTCTTTATGCATTACCTTGTAAGATCACTCCATTCTGGCAATGTGAATTTGGGGGATGATATGGAGAAGGGCTAAGGTAGCAGAATTTAAGAATGTAACTGAGCCCGGCACAATTTCAAATTTTGGCGAAACTTCCGGCCAAATTTGAAAGTAGAATTTTATGCCGTTCCGCGACACAGCCACCTCTTTTGGAATTTTTCTGCCGTCGTTTGCAACCAGAATCCTCACCCACACAGGAGATACAATAACATTGACCAGCTTGTAATACAAGGAGAATTAATTCAAGAGCCGAACACGATTGAAGGGGAAATCACTGATTACTACACTAGGCTGTATAAGGAAACCACTCAGTGGAGACCTTTGTTTCAAAATGTACAATGCCCTGTTCTAACAGAAGATGAAAGGCAGACTCTCCAAAGTAACTTTGAGGAAAGTGAGGTCCTGAGGTGCTTAAAATTGTGTGCAATTGATAAA
>JAJOOR010004437.1:0-71294 GCA_036250505.1 Solanum acaule
AGAATATGGGGTAATTGGGATGTTTGTAATGGTTGGGGAAAAAAAAAATTGAAGTGGGGAATGAATTTAAAATGAAAGGTTTTATTTATATGGGGTCCGGGCCGGGTCACTAGAAACCCTAACTTGGACCCACGAGACCTTGTCGACGGTCCGTGGGTTGACCTACGATCTGTCGATGAGGTCCGTAGGTCACTCTAACACTTAGAAAAAAATTAGAAAGCATACAGGGTCTACAGATGCCATCCACGGTCCGTGGATTGACCGATGGACCGTCGATGGGACCCGTAGACCATTGCAACAACTTGATTTTTGCAGATTTAGCCTTTTCATCCCTGCACACGTAGCAAACATTAGGCCTTCCTTTTTACATTTTCTGGACACTTTTTAGACACGGACCCTATTCTATATCTAGCCAACACTAAACATAAAAATTAATAAACACCTATATAAAGAGCTACAAAATCAAAAAGAAAGAAGAAAAACTCCTATAGATGGCTAGATTGTACATCTTGGGTTGCCTCCCAAGCAGCTCTTGATTTAATGTCGCGGCACGACGCAGACACCTCGATTACTCAGACTTCATCAAGGTGCCACTTCATTGATACTCTCAGATTTCCCCAAGTAGATTTTGATCCTCTGTTCGTTCACCTTGAACCTTGTTCCTTCATTGTTCTCGAGTTCAACCGCTCCATGTGGAAATACTTGAGTTACTTTGAATGGCCCGATCCACTTGGACTTGAGCTTGCCAGGAAACAAGCACAACCTTAAATTAAATAAGGGCACCAAATCACCTATAACGAATTCACGCTTTTCGATCTTCTGATCATCGTACCTCTTCATCTTCTCCTTGTACAAGGCTGAACTTTCATATGATTTTAGGTGAAACACATCAAGCTCATTCAAGTCATCCAGTCTTTGACTCGATTCGGCGCCCCAATCCAAATTCAACTTCTTTAGCGCCCACATTGTTTTATGCTCTAACTCTACATGCAGATTGCAAGATTTCCCATATACAAGTTGGTAGGGGGACATTCCTATGGGAGTTTTGAATGCAGTGCGATAAGCCCATAGAGCATTGTAAAGCCTCCTAGACTAGTCAGTTCTATTAGCATTTACGATCTTTTCAAGAGTTTGCTTTATCTCACGATTCGACACTTCAACTTGCCCACTTGACTGCAGATGATACGGGTTTGTTATGCTGTGGCAAACACCATACTTATCAAGCAACACCTTAAACAATTTATTACAAAAGTGAGAACATCCATCGCTTATGATTGCCTTAGGTGTCCCAAATCTGGAAAAGATATTCTTTTTCAAGAATGCAGTGATACTTTTCCCCTCATTTTTTGAAAGCGCAACTGCTTCCGCCCATTTCGATACATAGTCAACTGCAACAAGAATGTTTTTCATCCCATTCAAACTCACAAAAGGACCCATGAAATAAAGACCCCAAACATCAAAGGGCTCAATCATCAGTATTGGGTTCATCGGTAGTTCTTGCCTTCTTGAAATTCCCTCTTTATGTTGGCATTGGTCACAAGATTTGGCGAAATCTTGAGCATCTTGGTGGATGGTAGGCCAGTAATACCCACACTGCAAAATTTTAAAGGAAGTTCGTATACCACTTTGGTGCCCACCAACAGGCGATGAATGACACACCTCTAGTATACTCATCATCTCAACCTCGGGCACACAACGAAAAATAAGCCCATCAGCACAAAGACGAAACAAGTAAGACTCATCCTAAAAGAATTTCTTCACATTACACATGAATTTTTTTCTTTGGTGGGATGAAAAATACGATGGAACTAAATCACTTGCCAAGTAGTTAGCAAAATCAGCGAACCAAGGGATAGGATCATAAGAGGCAGCCAATACTTGTTCATCAGGGAACGCATCATTAGTCTCAACTCCATCCTCAAACTTGATCATAACTTCCTCCTCTAATTTGGACAAATAATCAGCAACCTGGTTTTCTGTCCCCTTTCTATCCTTTAGCTCAAACTCAAACTCTAGTAAAAAGTAACCATCTAATCAACCTTGGTTTTGCATCCTTTTTAGCCATCGGATACCTCAATGCAGAATGGTTAGTATGCACTATGACCTTAGAACCAAGCAAGTAGGACCTAAATTTCTCGAATGCAAAAACCACAACAGGGAGTTCCTGTTCAGTCACAGTATAGTTCTTTTGAGCCACATTCAGAGCTTTGGTGGCATAGTTAATTGAATGAAGAATCGTTTCTCGCCTCTGTCGTAATACTACCCCAAGCGCCACCCCACTTACATCACATATCACTTCAAACGGTTGTCCCCAATCCAGTGAAATAATAATAGGTGCGGAAGTTAACCTGGCTTTCAACTCTCCAAATGCTCTCAAACAAGCATCATCAAAATCAAACTTACACTCCTTTTCAAGTAGTTTGCACAATGGATGTGCAATTTTTGAGAAATGTTTTATAAACCTATGGTAGAAACCTGCATGCCCAAGAAAACTCCGAACACCTTTTACAGAAATGGGTGGTGGAAGCTTTTCTATTACCTCAACTTTGGCTCTATCAGCCTCAATACCTTTCTGCAAAATCCGATGACCCAGAACTATACCCTCTTTCACCATGAAGTGACACTTTTCCATATTGAGCACAAGATTGCACTCTTCACATCGTTTTAGTACCTTGGCCAAATGTATCAAACAACCATCAAATGAGTCAACTACCACATTGAAATCATCCATAAATACCTCAATCGTGTCCTCCACCATATATGAAAATATCGACATCATACAACGCTGGAAGGTCGCTGGAGCATTACATAACCCAAATGGCATTCTTTTAAAAGCGAAAGTCCCGTAAGGACAAGTGAAGGTGGTTTTCTCTTGGTCTTTTGGAGCTACAGAGATTTGATTAGATCCCAAATACCTATCTAGAAAATAGTACCAACCCTTAGCAGCGAGATAATCCAACATCTGATACATGAACGACATAAGGAAATGGTCCTTCTCAGTCCATGCATTTAACTTGCGGTAGTCCATGCACACTCTCCAGCCAGACACCGACCTCATTTGAACAATCTCATTTTTAGCATTAGGAACCACAATGATTCCTCCCTTTTCGGCACACACTGTACTGGGCAGACCCAACTACTATCAGTAATAGGATATATAATTCTAGCATCCAGCCACTTAATGGTCTTTTTTTCACAACCTCTTGAATAGGGGGATTCAGTCTCCTTTGGTGCTTTATACTAGGCTTACTGTCCGGTATTAGTTGTATTTTGTGAGAACAAATGCCAGGTGGAATCCCAATAATGACCACAATCGTCCATCCTATAGCCCTCTTAAACCTCTTCAATACAGATACCAAGGCCTCTACTTGCTCTTCGCTCAAATCAACAACAATGATTACCGGTAAGGTGCTATCTTTCCCAAGAATACATACCTCAAGTGGGATGGTAGAGCCTTGAGTTCCATATTTGGAGGCGCTTCTACAAACAGTTTTGCAGGTGGGGATATGTAACTCCAATCTTTTTGGTTTGGAATGAAATTTGAACCGCTTAAGTGTGGCAACTAACTCATCATAGTCTTCAATACCATCACTATCGAAATTCATCATTACCATTGCTAGTGCATCAACTCCAACCTCTCTTCAATAGACACTTCAAAACTTTGCTCTACAGAATGATTCACCACTGATACTGACTTAAGATCACTTTTCTACTTCATAGACCTACAAATGTTAAAAGTTACCTGATCATTATTCAGTCGAAACTTCATCTGCCCTCTCTTCATATCGACTAAGGCACGCCCAATAGTAAGTAATGGTCTCCCTAAGATGATGGGAACCTCAAAATCAACCTCACAATCAAGTATCACAAAATCCACCGGAAAGATGAACGACTCCACTTTCACAAGGACATCTTGGAGAACTCAAATGGGCTTCTTCACGGTTCTATCGGCCATAAGTAGACGCATTGGAGTCGGTTTTGGAGGCCCTAAACCCAGCATCTTGTAGATGTACAATGGCATCAAATTAATGCTAGCACCTTAGTCTCTCAAAGCTTTCGCAAAGTGTAAAATCCCAATGGTACAAGGAATAGTGAAAGCTCTAGGATCCTAAAGCACAAGTGACCTCGTAGCAATAACACTACAATGCTGCAACCTCTTATCATTCTTAAAACTAACAGCCCTCTTTTTGGTCACCAAGTCTTTCATGAATTGAGCATACCAAAGCATTTGTTCCAAAGCTTCTATCAATAGAACGTTTATGGACAGTTGGTTCAACATAGCTATGAACCTGTGGTATTTACCCTCTTCAGTCTTTTTCACCAATCTCTGTGGGAATGGAGGTGGAGGTCTAGGCACGGAAACAACTTTTTGGGTCACCTCAGCTTCTTTTTCAATATCATCTTTTGGACTTTCAGTAACCTCAATCTCATCCTCATCCTTTTCTATCACTCCTTCAACCTCAGACGGCATGGGGGGTCAAAGGTATGCTTTCCGCCGTGAGTAGTGACTGCCATACAATGCCCATCATTTTTCAGATTCTAGATGGTGTTGCTAGGAAGTGTGCCAGGTTGACATGGGTTTACAATGGTGGACAATTGACTAAACTGCTGCTCAAGTTACTTGATTGATATTGCATGGGAATAATCTTTTTGACTGGTTCCAGACAAGTCATTTCGCATCTCTTTCAAAATTTTCATCAGTTGCATCAAACCTCTTCATCATCTTTTGCATCATCTCCTCAATGCGTGACATACTATTACCAGGAGGAACATAGGGCCAAACCTTATCATTCTTGTTGCCATAGTTGTTCCGATTTTAATTGTTATCACGATTGTAGTTCCCATCTTGGACACAGTTACCTCACGATTGTAGTTTCCATAGTTCTGACCTTGACCTTGGTGACAATTATCTGAGTTAAAACCTTGGGTGTTGGTTCAGAAACCCCCCGTCTGATCATTTACAAAATTCGCATCCTCCTTATAATAATACTCCTCAATTGGTGTCGGTGGAGATCTAGTTAGATAATTCACAACATTCACTTTTTCCATATTAACACTCAAGTGTTTTAGTACCAAACCCAATTCTATCCTTATCTGAGCCATCTCTTCCCAAATGTCATCATTATATTGGTTGGGTGCAGTTTGGACAGTGAATGTGCTCCTACCAGTATTTACCTTTCTAGTGCTCTAGGGTTTGTTGTTTTGGGAAATCCTCTCAAGCTTTTCAGCGATCTCCTCAAAAGTGCACTCACCATATGATCCACCAACAATTTTATCTAGCACAACTCTCCCATTGTCATCCTATCCTTTATAGAAGTACTTATTCAATGACTCCCCATCTATGCAGTGATTCAGAACACTCCTTATGAACCCAATGAACCTATCCCAAGAACTGCTTATCGACTCTTCAAGTAGTGTTGTGAAGTTATTCAATTTATCCTTATGGTTTTGCTTCTTGGACACCGAAAAGTACCTCGCTATGAACACCTTATTAAGTTGGTCCTATGAATGTATCAAATTGTAGGGAAGCTCAGAAAACCACACAACAACATCACTAGTCAGTGACAATGGGAATACTCTTAGTCCTATGACATCCATATCTAACTCTGGTCATCCCACACAACTCTTATAGACACTAGATAATTTAGCCATGAGCGTTTGGATCTTTTGACAGCATCCCATCAAACAACCCTCTCGCTGTAAGCATTTGTATTAGACTACTAGCTATCACAAATGTATGACCTGGAGGTAGCGGAGGAAGAACAATAGGCCCATCAGATCCAACTGCATCATAATCGACCCTGTAGTGATCACGAAACCTCGGTGCTGGCTGGTTTCGCACCCTTTCTACATTTTCGACCAGATGACCACCTTGAACCGGAGCGGGAAGATTGACAACTCTAGGAGGTTGAAATTCAGCTTATTCTTTTTGACCCTCTACAAGTGAATTATTATGAACCCCAAGGTTTACCATTTTCGTCGAAGTTCTTCTTAGTTCAGGATCGTAGGGGGTCAAAGGTTCGCTTCAATGCCATGTACTTGGCATACACTAGAGTAGAAACCTGTAGAAAACAAAAAGAAAACAAAAACGTAAAATCCATAAATACTTGACTAAATTTCAACAATGTAGTTAGTTTAATCTAAAAGCCGTATTCCTCGACAGCGGCGCCAAAATTTGATACGCCCAAATTACACCTCCCTAAAGAAGTATAAGCGGTCGTTGTCAAATAAAGAACCCAAATTGTAGGATGGGGTCTATCCCACAAGGAATATGGTCTAGATTTAAACTTAACTCACTATTATCTCTGTTTAGTCAAATTATTTTCGAGAAAAGTAAACAAGGGGGATTTTGTAACTAAAGTAACAGATTGTTGATTAAGTGACAAGTAAAGAAGATTCAAATTTTGAATTATCAATATGAGATAAAACTAGGGAATATGTGTTCCCCACGAGCTCTTAACGCTGTAATCCTAATAATAGTAATCCTTTCCTAGTGTTTGTCATGCAAGGTTGGTAAGTTAGGTATCCCTAAGTGATTGGTCCTTCAAGTAGGGAATTTCACCACGAAACTTGGTCCGTCTACGGGTGTATGCTTTACTAACCCTTACCTTTACCCAAGATTAGTCATTATATCAATTT
Organism: Solanum acaule; assembly: GCA_036250505.1. Taxonomy (NCBI): domain Eukaryota; kingdom Viridiplantae; phylum Streptophyta; class Magnoliopsida; order Solanales; family Solanaceae; genus Solanum; species Solanum acaule. Next base: position 6,640 of record JAJOOR010004437.1, read on the forward strand.
AGTTTGGTTTTCACCCTCACTTCAATTGAAATCAGACTATTATATAGCATCCACTAAATCTCTGTTGTTTAATCCTTTTCTCATTCATTACCTCATTGGTCCGACAAGTATGAACAAGGCGATATCTAACATTGGTCTACGTTAAAAAGACTTCTAAAAGAAAGGATTAACAATACATGCATAAACACTATTCAAGAATTACTTAATTATTATTCATACATTGTTAATTGCTCATGGTTCCCACAACCCTAGTTGTGGATTTTGCTACTCATGCTTGAGAGTTCAAAATTCATAATTAAGTTGAAAGAATTCATGAACTTACAGTTAGAATAGATGAAACTCAAAATCTTGAATTGAAATTCAAAGTGAAAATTATATAAACCAACTTTCAAAAATTAAATTGCTAAGAGTTTGCAAACTAATTTCGAAAGAACAAAACTAAAACCTTACAATGGTGTCTAACTCTCCAAAATGGAAATAAGCACATATATTTATAGTACTAAAGTCCTAAACCAACTAGGAAAACAAAAGAAAACTGGGCTGGGTTCGGATTTGACTGACGGCGTGACCTACGGACCATTGATTGACCTACAGTCCGTGGGTCACCTCCGTAGTTCTGGTACTAGAACTTGATACCTGCTGATCCCATCGACGGATGTACATGACAGTCCGTCACTCGACCTACGGTTCGTAGGTGACTCTCATGGTTCCACACTTGGTTAGAATTCCCTGAACTCCACTACTACTGCATCACCTACGGGCTGTCGATGGCTTCGTTGGTTGCTGCTTCTATCACTTCAATCCATTTTTCTGTCATTCTGCTTCCGAACCAATTTCTTACAAAATATTACATAAACACATTATTTCTAATAACAAAATAGCCCAAGACGCGCACAAACTTTAAGTGAAACGCATCAAAAATACCGTAAACTCACAGTATATCAAGTACTTTCTACGTGCATGATCTATGGCTCGTAGATCTTAGTACAACCTGTCCTGTTCAATCGTCATTTATGTATTGGAGTTAATCCTCTTTGAAATTTTCTACGACTCGCTATGTACGGCTAGTGGAAATGACAAAGGATAGTTAGTCTGCATCTGTCGTTTTATACTTTGCTCCAATTCTCAACACTACAATACTGCGACTTACACCTACGACTCGTCGTAGAGTTGATGGCTCATAGGTCAAGTCATACTTCAACAAAAGAATCCTTGTTGCTGCAACACTTTGCACCAACTTCTCCAAAACCTATTTCCTTCAAAATCCAAGGCAAAACACCATCACATCTACTAACAAAATGCCTAAGACTCATGCAAAACTCTCAGTTTAATGCATCAAAAGTACAGTAAATTCACAGTACATCAACACTCTCAACTTAAAATCGTTGCTTGTCCTCAAGCGACACAACATACTCTAAATAACACTTATGCAGAAGAAACCCAAAAACTCAAGCAATCACATGACATTTTCTCAATAATCAACCCCCTTACTTATTTTTTAGCACAATGTAATCTTTAAATTAAATCAACAAACTTAGATATGCGGATCAATATATGACATAGACATACCAATATACACATTCACATACACATATAACAATTACCAAGATACCATTTCTTCGATAATGTAACTTGTGCCCTTACAACAAAGAAATCCCTTTGTTCACACATAATTGGAGTTTTAGTTAGGGACTTAGTATACACTCACCCTCAAAATTGAATTCAATACAGTTTGTGCACAATACCATAGGCTTGCCCTTATTTTCTATACTTCGATATTCCAAATCGTTAAATTAAGATCACTATATGACTTTCTTAGCTTGTAACGTAGGCTCAGGGTCAAGTGTGGTGTATGTGGATATTGAGTGACTTTTCTGCCCTCCTTAACATTACATCGGCTATTTTCCTCTTTTACAACCATTCCTGGCACCGTCTTACTTTCTACTCTTCTTCGTTTTATTCATTGAAGCTCGAGTGTGACTTTGACTTGGTTTTGTTGCTTGATTCAACTTTTCTTCATCTTTTCATTATTTTTGTCTTTATATTCAGTCACACCATTCCCATACAATTTTACACATTTTTTTTCTTTTCTCTATACACAACTTTTTTCATATCCTATTCTTTTCTTGTTTTCCTCCATAATAGCAACCCTCAACTTAGGCTTTTAGTATGAGTTAAGGTGCACAATATCCTAGAAAAGACCAGTGAAAAAAATCAAAGTGAATAACTCTAAAGTAGCCACCGTCAAATTAGGCTTTTAGCCTGAGTTGAGGTACACAATGTCCAAGGAGGGACTAGGGCCAAAGTAGAGTTTAACAATTTACTCAGGAAAGGTGAATCAGGTGAATTGAAAGAATAGTCTTATTTAGGCTCAACATTTTGGATCGAAGGGAGAACTTTTTCATTTGGTTGGTTGTTTTTGGGCTTAAGTGAGGTCATTTTCAACTATGGCCTATGATCCTTTCCTAGTTCACAATTTACATCATCTTCGCAAGACCAATGGGGCAAGTTCTAGATTGGCACGTACCATATGAATATATAAACATTCTTTCACACACATGACACCTTGTTTCACTATCAAATCATTACTGTATCTGGTTCATGTTACAACTTAAGTCATGTTGTTGAATCGATTCCTATCATGTCATACAAAGATCCTACACATTCACCTTATCAATCATGCCGATATTGATTTGGAGGGGTGTTAATTTTCATGCTCTTTTTCCATCATGCTCTTCATTCTAGTTTACTTCTACGCTTATACTATCCTAAACATTTCGGTTCAACATAAATTAAACAGATCCTTTGGGAAAAAGAGCACAAGCAAGAAAAGCCCAAAGAAGGATTATGAGTTGGGTTATTCAGACTTCACCCTAACACTCACAATTCGTTTACCCACCCCACAAGAAAAACTATGCAATGAATTCATTGTATAAAGTAAAACACAAGGTGAAACAAACCCGTGACGCTTAAGCGCCGAAGATCACTCAAGAAGCTGGTGGGTCTGGTTTCCTTGAACCAAAAGTATCAACATGTATGGTGCCCTCAGTGAAACCCTCTGAAACAACAGGAGGATCACCATTAGTAGTGCCCTTAGTAGCAATCACAGGAGCACCATTAGTAGTGCGCCTCGAAGTGTATGCTCTGGCAACCAGCTATCTCACTCTTAGCTGCCGCATCTCCTCATCAACTCTCGACTGCCGCTGTACCGCCTCAAGATGTTATCTTTTCTTCTTCTTTGCTCTCCAATCTTCCTCCATATTAGTATTACACCTAGAAAACCGTGTGCACTTTCCAACCGTACAAGGAAGGTCAAGGGCAGGCTCATTGTCACTGAATAAGGAATGCATCACATCTCCTCCATCATTTTCAGGGGAGGCTTTGGTACAACTTTGTCTACAGCAGCCAAGACATCTATGTCAGCCTATAGCTTGGCTAACTCCTTCTAGAAGGTGGCGAGATTTATGGTCGGCCCAAGCTTGGGCCATTCCAACATGCGAAACCCAAAGGTAGCAATTCTCTGGTGCACTACTTAGATCTTAACATCAATAACTTTTTCTACCCTTGCGTTCGATTCCTCAATGGACTTTCTCATCCGTGGCAGAATATGCTACAAGAGGGTCGTTATTTGAGTCTCCAATTTTTGGACTCTATCCAAAGTCAACATAACATAACCTGTAGTATGTAGAGCACATGGTGTGCTCACAGCCGGGCGATATGAAGAAGAGGGTGGAGCTGTCACATTGGGCTCCGTAGTGGGGGCTTGAACGATGCCCTCTTTGAGATGCTTGGGAGCAAGTGCCTCATCCATAGGCAAAAAGTCAAACTGAATAACCCTACGTGGTGCCACAGAGTTTTCCTCATCCTGTATCAAGCCTAATCTACAATCTTTGTCACCTCAATCAGTCGATCAATACCCACCACCAGTATTTAGCCGCAAAGTTCCTTTTTTATGGACAATGTCATGTCATGGACCCACTCTGTATTAACACCCTCCTCAGCAATATACCAAAGTACCCATCGTAGCATGGTTCTCATTGCTTAGTATCTCTCATGGCCACTCTATTTTGGACCATCCCCATCTGGTAGTCAAACTCGGTTGTGTTGATTGGCTGTGCATGAGAAGAGCCATAAATAAGATGGTGGACTGTGGCCTGAGATAAGTCAATAGAGATACCCTGCACCAGAGTAGTCAATAGTGGAGGTTGAGTCAATACCTTAGACCTTGGAGGTAGAGAATTCTTCATTGTGACTGCGTAGGAAACATAGAATTCCCTAACCATTTCATCCGTACTATACTTTCCCAGAGCGTTTACCATCCACTCACACCCGTGATGCTTAAATTACTCATGTATTACTGACACTATGTGATGGCTACCTGTGAGAACCCATCGCTTCACAGTAATGGGTCGGGCATGCTTTTGATTCATATTCTAGCGTAAAACATCTATGAAAATATGGAACATCCCTTCATCACACCATCTATACGGCTCACCTGCAATTGGTATCGGCTCAACTGGCGCGTTAGGATGATCATGTGCTTCTCCGATCTCAGTAGCGTCAGAAGCTGATGCAAGAACTGAGTATGAGCTAAAGCTTGACTGTGACTCCCCACTGCCTTCTCTCGCACTATGTTCCCCCTCCTCCTATTGGGAGGCAATATCATGACTAGGGGACTGCCTCCTCTGACACTAGGACTAATTTAAGTTGTTTCTTTTGTTGCCTTGTAATTTGAGGTAATGTAGGAGAGACTCTTGAGGTACCCATATCAGAATCAGACCCACTCAACTCTACATCAGTAGTTTCATCAATCAACCTCCAAGCCGAAGGTTCAATAGACTATGACTTCCACTTTTGTTGGTACATATTTGGTTTCTTTAGCGCCATTTTCCATGTGGAAGATTCGTTTGTACCCAAAACATACAAAGCAAGACAAGAAAAGAAGAAAACTATGAAACCAAAAGCAAACTAATTTTTTTCAGGACAATATTGCTTTTGGGGACCTACGATTGGTTGTTACGGACCGTAGAAGCTTCTACGGACTGTAGGACCTAACCGTAGGTGAGGAAGTCAATATTTTAGTCCCAGAAGTTGGAATGACAATTCACCAGTACGATGTGTAAGACAAACCGTCATTCCTAACTTAGGCTTTTGGTTTGTGCCTCAGAGTGATGCGACTTGAACTACACTGCGTAGGAATTCCTACAACCCGTAGATCGAAGTCGTCGACCTCAATGTTGTTACAGTTTAGGCCCAACACTTACTCACACATTTTTTAACATCAATTTACCCTAGACATATCTAGATGATGCATTTCAACACATTTTCATGTTATTCCGTCATCCTTAGGGTTTAATCTTAGCATTTGATTACAACAACAAATAGTATCATTTCAAACCCTAATTTAAGAGCACAATTTGTAGCCTTTTGTTAACATGGTTAGATATAATCAACGACATTCACAATTACTTTCATCCTAAGGGTAAAATTTAACCAATTTAAGCATAATCAACAAGCAATATATACCCTAGGTCAAGTAACAACTTTAATTTCAACTAAATTAATTAATTTAGTTCAAAATCAGTACCTTTTAGAAGAAATATGAAGTTGTGTGAGTGCATACATCTAAGACATGACAACCAACTTGCTAGATTCCTGACCCGTGACCTTTGATTGGTAAGAGAAGAAAATTTTGGGGAAAGTGAAGAAAAGAAGAAGAAAATGAGAAGATGGGAGAGGAGAAGTACATCTAATAGGATGTGGGATTGTGAGGGGTTGAAATGGAAGTGAAATGGTGGGAATTTGAAAGAGTGAAACTGATTTGAAGAATTGTAAGAAAAAAAGGATTTCTATTTAGGTTGGGTCGCGGATCCGATCCTTTATGTTAACGTTGATTGAACCTACAATACCCCGTCTACAATTTGTAGTTAGTCCTATGAGCTGTAAATGGGTTCTGTCATTTCACTCCACTTAGTAAAATTCAGAAAACATACCTGGGGTCTATGATTGCAGACTACAGACCGTCAAACTAAGTATGGTTCGTACCGTGCAATCGTAGACTTAAAGCTGCAACTGTGTTTGGACATTAAATTTTATGGATGCCCTTTACGGTTCGTTGAATGAATGACGACTTATAGATGGGAACTGTAGAACAAGTCTTTAAAGACTTACCTGACACAAAGATTAGATGGATTAGACCTATGGTCCGTAGGTTGCCCTATGACCCATAGGTCCAAACAGTACTACCTTCTGCACTTATAATTTTCCAGATTTTTCTTTCTTTCTCGCACATGTAACAACCATTATGATTTCCTCTTATATTTTCTTGACTCTTTTTGGACACAGAACCTAAACTAACCTAGTCTAGCCAAAACTTAAACTCAAAAGAAACATAAAAATCACTAGAAGATCTTTAAGAACATAAAAATCACAAGAAAACATGTAAATTGGCTAGATTACATCTTGGGTTGCCTCCCAAGTAGCGCTTGATTTGACGTCGCGGCACGACGCAGACCTCTTGATCACTTAGGCTTCATCAAGATCCCATTCTTCGATCACCTATTTGACCTCTTCCAATTGACCCAAGTAGATTTTGATCCTTTGATCCTTTGACCATTTACCTTAAATCCTTTTCCTTCCCCATTCTCAAGTTTGACCGCTCCATGTTAAAACACTTGTACCACCCTGAATGGCTTCGTCCACTTAGACTTAAGCTTTCCAGGAAACAAGCACAACTTTATATTGTATAGAAGTACCAAATTACCGGGAGCAAATTCACACTTGTCGATCTTTTGATCATGTTGTTTCTTTATTTTTTCCTTATACAAAGGTGAAATTTCATATGCTTTTAGGCGACTCATTCAACTCATTCAATCTTTGACTTGATGTGGCATCCCAATCTAGATTCAGCTTCTTGAGTTCCCAGATTGCTTTATGCTCTAACTCTACATACAAGTTAAAAAACTTCCCAAACACAAGTTGGTAGGGATGCATACCTATGGGAGTCTTGAATGCAGTGCGATAGGACGATAGAGCATCATCAAGCTTTCTCGACCAATTAATTCTATTTGCATTCACAGTCTTTGCAAGGATTTGCTTAATTTCTCTATTTGACACTTTGACTTTCCTACTAGACTGCGGATGATAAGGGGTTGCTACGTTGTAAAGAATAGCGTACTTTTCAAGTAAAACCTTGAACAACTTATTACACAAGTCGGAACCTCTATCGCTAATAATCGTCCTTGGTGTACCAAATCTGGATAATATATTCTTTTTCAGAAATGCAGTGACACTCTTCCCTTCATTGTTTGACAACGCAATAGCTTCCATCCATTTAGACACATCGTCTAATGCTACATGTACGTACTACATCCCATTCAAACTCACAAACGGATCCATAAAGTCCAAGTCCCAAACATCATACAGTTCAATCACCATAATATGAGTCATTGGGAGTTCTTGTTTCCTTGACACACCTCCTTCTATTTGGAAATGATCACACGACTTGGCCAAATCATGAGTGTCTTGGTGAATAGTAGACAAATATCTCCCACATTGCAAGATTTTATGAGTAGTGTGGATAACACAATGATGGTCACCAACAGACGACGAATGACAAACTTCCAATATACTCATCATTTATACCTCTAGCACACAACATCGAATAATCCCATCAGCGCAGATACAAAACAAATAAGGCTCTTCTCTTCCTAGAAAAACTTTTTCACATCAGACATGTTTTTCCTTCTTTTGCGGAATCACAAATACGACAACACCACATCACTCACCAAATAATTAGCAAAATCTGCAAACTAGATGATAAGATCAAAAGAACACTCGCCAAATAATTAGTGAAATCTACAAACTAGGGGATAAGATCAAAAAAAGAAGCTAAAACCTATTCATCTTGGAACGTATGATCTATCTCAACTACATCAACTAACTTCAACATTGCCTCTTCCTCTAATCTGGACAAGTGATCAGCCACTTGGTTTTCTATTCCCTTTCTATCTTTTACCTAAAAAATGAATTCTTTCAGTAATAATACCCATTGAATTAGTCTAGATTCTGCATCCTTCTTTGCCATAAGATACCTCAATGCAGAATGATCAGTGTGCACAATAACTTTAGTGCCAAGCAAATAAGATCTAAACTTTTCAAACCCAAAGATTACATCAAGAAATTCCTATTCAGTGATCGTATAATTCTTTTGAGCAACATTCAAAGCTTTTCTCGCATAATATATGAGATGAAGAATCTTCTCTCGCCTTTGCCCTAATACCACGCCAAGTGCAATCCCACTCACCTCACACAAACTTCAAATGGTTTTCCCCAATCTGGTCAAATAATGATTGGTGCAAAAGTCAACTTCTCTTTCAGACTCTCAAATGTTCTTTCACGACCTGAGAGCACCCCCTAGTCGTAACACGGTGTACTCGACCCCGAAAGGGTCTTATACACGCCTCATAGCATTATTGAACATAAGAACGTAAGAAAATAGAGGAGAATTAAAAACTTTCTTTACAATCGAAGACATTTTCATTAAAAACAAGCGGAAGACTTTCTAGACTTATACACTATGTCTCAAACCATCTAATACTTTGAATACATCACTGGGACTTAGCCCATACAAAAGCTTTAACAAACTAAAAGACATAAAAGGAACATAATGGATTTTTGTCCTCGAAACTATAAGGACTCACCAAGTCTTCATCTTCAAGCACCTTAGAAACCTATCCATCAAGCATAGAACACCAATATCTCCAAGCCCTACACTTTAGTAAGAAAAGAGGAAGAATGGGGTTAGCACATTAGATGTACTAAGTATGATGACCATGCAAAAACATGCTTAAAAAGGACATTTGCTTGAGAGTCATGCATTTATGCCATTTTGGTAAAACCTTCATGAATATACACATAAGAGACATAATATTCAAACATGATCAACATACAAGTCGTTTATCACAATAGAGACATGTTCAACACATATAACCCATTACCTTTATTTAAACCTTCACTTCAAGTAACCCTTAGGCTATACCTTGTGCAATGTATGGATAGCATCCCATATCACCATCCACACCAAGGCACCACCGTAAGGTCACCAAAAGTGAACTTGCCATTCATCCTTTCCACCTTTACAAAATAAAGCATTTAAGAGAATAAACATTTCATGAATCACATCATCACATTAAGACCAACATCTAAGACAACTCTAATTCATACTTGTGCAATGTGCAAGTAGCATCCCGTACTACTAATCACACTAAGTACTCCTTTGAAGTCACCCTAGACAAGGCACATTCATATTCATTAAGTCATGACAAGGAAGTAACTCATAATACAATCGAAGTATAGCATGTATCTTTACATTTAAACATCTAAACATTTAAGTCACCATTCATTAACTTCATTAAGAACACCTTCATTCATTTAGACATAAGATCAACACCTTCATTAACATGATCATAAGAGTCTATTCATTCATTAACATTATAAGGAACACACCATGACCTCCCTCACATGCTTACTTGTGCAATGCATAAATGGCGTACCATACCACCACCCACACTAAGTTGTACATCCTTAAGAAGCCATAGTTCATTAACATTCTTTGTGGGGGTAAGCTTCAACCGATATAGACCATGTGAGCTTGACATGGAATCTCGGTGTCACCCTCACCTGTTAAAGGGATTCCTACCTCCCTAAGGTAGGACCATCGTTTGTTTAGCCTTAAGTGGATCCATTAGCTAGACCTATATGGGCACATAGTTATGGGATAGGGAGAATGCTACTAGATACCCACCTAAACTCACGGATGAACATCCATCTCAAGAGATTGCTACTAAGTACCCCGCCTCAACTTTCGGATGAGAACCCATCTCAACCCATATCCTCTCGGTGCTTAGCATTATTCCCCACAGAGTCTATTACATTCATTACAATAGTTCATTATGGGATAAGAGATTGTTACTAGATACTCTGCCTCAACTCATGGATGAATATCCATCTCAAACCCAACATTCACTAAAATGGGATATAGGGATTGTTACTAGAGACCTCGCCTCAACTCATGGATAAGCATCCAACCAATCCACACATTCATTTATTGGAAAGATCATAGATTCAAAGATGAGAATATCCTTTTACCTAAGAACCCCCTTATTGTGAGAATGTTCTTTCACAACAAGTCTTTAACATTCATAAAAGTACAATTAAGCATAAACTTTCAATAGACTCAACATTCATTAACATTATCATTGAACTTCATTCATTCATTCATTCAAGTGTGTGTATGTGAGAATAGCCTTTCACATTATCACGATCATTCACAAGTGTTAATAGAGAGATAATATTCAATCCTAACACAATTAGCTTCTAAACATGATCATCTTTCATTCCTTTAGTTCACACACATGCTTTACATCACATTCATATATACAACATCATGATAATACTTCAATTACTCACACTATGCCTTCAAGGCCATTTTCACAATGTACATAGTAAGTAAACACCTCCACCTTTCAAGTGGATCAACATCTCTAACATAATTCTACTACCACAAGTAATTAGGTCAAATTTGCCCTTTCAAGGCTATGATCACAAATCCTCAATTCACCAATAATTCAGAACAATTAGGCATAGATGATGATACAATTCAACAATCTAAATCAATCTAAGCATAAATCCATCAACATTCATTCATAATAAACAAACCCACTTCATAAGTCACAATTTAGGAATTGATAGAAATCATGATTTCATAGAGTATTTTCATATTAAATCATCAATTAAACATCAATGTAATCATAATTTATCATTTGAAAACGTTTGATACAAGAACCCATGAGATTTAGTAAAACCTAGGGTTTTTGTGAAACTTGAAAACCTTGAAAACTTCTTTGAAATTGACTCTAGGGTGAAAGCTAACCCTTAGATGAAGGATCACCATACCTTTACTAATATTACCCAAGAAATTTGATGAAGAAAGCGCCTTGAATCCAAACCCTAGCTCCCACCTCTTCTTCGTCTTCTTTGGGAACTTCTAAAGAGAGAATTTTTGGAAGGAAGAACTCTTGTTTTGATTTGTGGAAAATAATGAGTGAATGACTTGTTTTAGGACTTAAAACTATATATACTAGTGATATAAAAAAATTAAATTCAACCCCAAACAATAAATAATTAAAACGAAATTACTAAAAACTCCCTAAATGAGTTAGCCTCGTTAAGGACCACGCCCACTTTGACGGGTTGTGAGGAGCACCACGGCTCGTGGTGGTGCCCGTGGTCCCCTAGGGAGTGTACCTCCCATCCTTTCATAGCCCTCCAAGGACAAGGCAAGTCTACGGAAGCTCCCACGATTCGTGGTCAACACCACGAGTCGTGGTGATGCTCGTGAACATGGAGGCAGCATCTAGGCAAAGTTGGCTTGGCTCCCTTGAGGTTAAGTGAGCTCCACGCTCACTTGGACGGACCGTCCAGGGAACCATGGCTCGTGGTGGTGCCCGTGGTCTTGGGGCAGTGGCTTCCTCAACTTGCAACATCTCCCACCAAGCTAAGGCAATCCCACGAGCCTTCCCATGGCCTGTGGTCATGACCATGAGTCGTGAAGTTGCTCGTGAAGGGGGACCTTAGCTTGGCACCTTTCTAGGGCTTACTGCCTAGCCACCACGGGTGGCACCACGGCTTATGGTGACCACCACAGGTTGTGAAGACCCTCGTGGCCTAGGGAGGTAGTAGCTAGGCTAAGTTTTAGGTAGCCTAGGTTCCCAAACCATGGCCTACACCCAAAACCCTTAGCCCTTGCCCTTAACTCTAGACGTTAAACCCCACATTTAGGCTCTAGTTTAACCTATCATTTTCCAAGTCGTTACATTATCCCCCACTTAGGAACATTTGTCCTCGAATGACACTTAAACACTTTTAAGGAGATAACGACTCAAGACTAGCAGCCCAACAATCATAACACATCAATATAAATGCATAAACATAGGAGGAAACATCAATTCCACATGAAAAAGGCTCAATGCAAACAAGAAGGTAGGAACTACTTCTACAAACTCATTATGCAAGAAAACTTCATTATTTCTCATCTCATTGGAGGAACTTCCTTCTCCAAATCACATCATACTCATCACAACATCATTAGGCATATTATACAATTACTCTCAAAAGCACATTTAGGCATGTTCAACATTTAACCTCATGAAGCATATAAGCAAGTCATACCAAATGCACATTAACATGAGGAACATAATTCATGAAAACTCATTTTCTCATTCAACTAGAACATGTATAACATAAGGAGACCATGGAAACTCATAATCACACATGACTCCAAAACATGAAGCAAGACAAAAAGGAACTCTTTTTCTTAGGATTGAATAGGCACATAAAGAAAGAGGTAAGGATATCGGAGCCCTCAACGACTTTACTGCTCAACATACCATCCCCCACTTAGGAGTAAGCCCAACTAAGGCTTAGCATGAACCAAATAAAGGAACCTTAATCAAGACATTCACAACTTACAAGAGACCATCAACTCACCGGTGCTTTTAAACTAGGAAGGTCCTCATAAGCAACTCTTGCTCACCAACAACCTTACCACATCACTCAAAGTCTCATATGAGTCTACCACTCCGGGTCTAAACTCCTCAACTCACTACACCTCTTAAGGTGAGAACATCAATCAAGCCTAACTCATGAACATTAAGGACACTCAAAGACCTTACCATCTAGGCACATTATTCCCCACTAAGGAGAAAGCTTATACTAGCTCTTTCAAACTTCACCTCTTCCCATTCTAAGGCCGGAGCAAAACATCACTAAACCTTCATACTTATCACACCTAGGCACTTCTAAAACATCACATTTCATCAACTCTTTCAATATACCTCAAAACTCATCTTGACTAAGTCGGATTCTACCAACAACACATATAACCATAGATTGTTGAGTCTAGCTATTGTTGATTTTTAAGTAATTATTTTGTCTTTAAATTTAGTGTTTTAAGAGATGGTACTCAAACTGCTCAAAACTCTTTTGGAAATCTCAGTTTCCTCTCATCTTAAATGTGAAAACATTTACTCTTGGAAATACTTAGTTCCCATATATCATGTTAAAGAAAATGAACTTTACTCTTACTCTTTAATCAACTCAAAGCTTAACTCTTAAAACAAAGTTAAAACGTTTGTAAAAGACTTCTTAAAATATTGTTCATGCCGAATTATGGACGTGAACGACTCAATGCAAGGTTTTCAATAACCACAGATGGAACTCAATACTTGGAACTCAAAAACTTCAATGATACTACTTATTTCAAGAATGCTCAACTCAGAGGGTTCATGCGGAATTATGAGCATGAACTACTTAACTCAAGGACTCAAAGATACTTCTCATCTCAAGACTGTTCGACTTATAGGGTTCATGCAAAATTATGGGCATGAAAACTTCAACTCAAGGACTTCATGGGTAACATGTAATAGTCCCATGATTAGAAATATAATCTCAAAGGGGATTAGGAACTCAATACTCAAGACTTAGAACTTGAAGATACTAGTCCTCTCAAAGGTACTCAACTGATGGAGTTCATGCTGAAATTATGGGCATGAACGACTCGACTCAACGGTCAAACTATCAATAAGGAACTCATGTATACGACTCTTATCATTCTCATACTTACTTACTGATAACTTGGGTCAAATCAATAGTTGATCTCAAAGGGTTCACAATCAAACTCAAAGGCTTTCTTGAACTCTACTCTTAACTCTCTCTTGAATGTGAATTATGAATTCAAGAGTTATGGTTCATGATATGAAGGATCTAGGTGATAGTGTTGACTCGTGAATACATTCTCCTCACTCTCATGCTCACTTACTTGAGTCTTGAAACAAGTTATTAGAAATTGTAGAAGACTCCTCAAAAGGACTCAAAGGGACTCCTTAAAATGATCGGAAGAACTCTCAAGATTTAACTCTTAAATTTACCTTGAATTTGAATTATTTATTCAAAGTTATGGTTCATTTTATGAATGATTTCTAAGTGTTTGGAAGTAGTTTAGAGTGATTAGAATCAAAGATAGTGAAGGTACACTTAAAAGGGACTCAAACGGGACAACCGACGGAAAAAGGAGTGGGGGAAGGCGACCCTGGCATGTTACGGGCACGGGGCGCCAGCCCCTAACTTCAGAGACTGCATATGGGATCACTGTAGGGGCGCCTCCCCAGCCCCTTGGGCGCATCTGGGGCACGCCGCACCAGCCTCTCCCCAAGCCAAGTTCGATGAATTTCGCCTCTCATTTCCTGATCCTAAATCGCTTTTAATCAATTTATTTTCTCAGCTTTTCCTTACATTCAATTACCCAACCTAATTACACACTAATCCACTCAAAACAACACTCAAAACAAAACACTTTCATCTCAAGAAATCATCAAAACCCAAACAAAATAAGATTTAGAATGAACTTCAAGAACACCTATCAAGAGCTTAAATCCTTCAACTTTCGAGAATGAAAATTACGCTGAAAATAACATGATTGGTGTGTGGGTGAACAAACCCAACACTATGAAAGCTTACATACCTCTTAGGGATCAAACCCATAGCGAAAATTCGTGACAAAACTCAAAAACCTCGATGAGCGCCTTGATCCTTGCTCTTTTCTCTTCTTTTCTCTTCTTGAACTCTCAACTAAAACTCTAGGTGTATGTTAGGATTATAAAACTGAACCTAATCGGATTAGACCCCTAAAACATTACTAAAAATGAATAAAATCTGATTGGATAAGGAAAAGACCAAAATACCCCTCTAAAATCTAGGTTTGACTTTCCTTATCTAGACAACCCAACTTCTAATGGACATATCTCGCTCATACGAACTCGAAACTGAGAAAAGTCAGCAAAGTTGGAAAGATAATTCAAAGATATTTCCTACGGTATCTGGTAGTACACCTCACTCATCCTGAGCTAGGAGTTATGGTCGTTTGAAGTTGACCCAAAACTCATACTTAGCTTAACTTACAAAATTTTAGATTTTGCTATTTCCAATTTAGTTCATTTTGGAACTCAAGGTGCTACATCTAGTGACCTTAACACTTAAGAAATTGTTAATTCCTTGGTAAAATCTCACTCACTATGAAGAATGGTTTGAGTCTTAGCTCAAAAAAATTTTGGGGTGTTATAGTTGAGTTGAAATCTTCCGTACCAATTAAGTTTTAATGTAAGATTCTACCTGGGTCAAATTCAAACGACCATATCTCATAGAATATAAAGAGTTACGTGGCCCATAAATTATCAAATTAAAGGTATTTGAATCTTCTTTTCAACGCCCCCAATTTCGCAACAATGCGAGTTTTGAGTAAAACGTTATGACGATTTTAGTAACTTGATACAATCTAGTGACGAATTAGCCGACTAGAAAATATTAATGTGTCATTTTTGTCTTTTTACCCCTAAGAAAACCCTAAATGATTTTTTTGACTAAGTAAAGGCCCAAACTAATCAGATTTTCATCTATTAATCCAACATTCTCTTCTCTCTTAAACCCTAAGGAAAAACCCTAGGACAAAACCCTAAGGCAAAATCAAAGTAGACAACTCCATTCTAGATTCTTTCAATCTTTTTCAAGATTCTTCTTCAAGGTAAGCTTTTCTCCAAGAATTTCATTCTTTTCAACTCAAATTCCTTCATACAATTATGAATCACTAATGAAAATCATAATTCTTGTCCATTGAGATTTCAAGAAACTAATTCAAGAATCTCAAGAAAGGTTTTCTTGATTGCTCTCCTTCAAGCTAGAGTTTCAAGGCTTCTAATCAAGTTCTTTTTTTAAGATTCTTTAAGAATCTTGTTCTTTCAGGTATGTAAGGTTATCATATTGGTGGAGTAGTTCGTCCTCACGCCCTACATCTACTTTCAAATCAGTAAAAGAGTAATCTAGGATTCTATCCCTAGATTTGAGTATTGTTGAGATGAGTTGATTTTGAGTTCTTGAGTTCCTGATTACGTGAAATTCTATTCCTAATTATTGAATTATTATATTTTATGCATTAATATCTTGAGTTGATTCGTTCAAGTCTATATTTCAATATGAACCATATCAATTGAGTATTCTTGAGATGAGTAGTATTGTTGAGTTCTGAGTTCCAAGTTCTTGAGTCTTTGAGTCCTTGAGATATGAGTAATGAGTGTCTATATTGCTAATAAGACCCCTGAGTTGAGTCATTCATGTCCATAATTCTGCATGAACCCTATGAATTGAGTTATAATTTTTTAGAAGCTTTTTAAAGACAATATTTGAGTTTTAAACTGAGTTTTTCAGAAAGTAATGATGAGTTTTGAGAAAGAGTTTTTAAAATATGATTAGTATGACAGTAGAGTATGCCATCAATGTTTAAGCAATATGATAGCTAGATATACCATCAATGTTTATGCAGTATGACTTCCCGATTCATCAATGATCATATCATAATATGATTTTGATATATTTTTGAGAAAGAGTTTTCAAGTATGAATTGAGTAAGAGTATAAGGGAACTAAGTACTCCCAAAGGTATCAGTTCTTACATTCATAAAAGAGAAACTTTGATTTCTAAATGAGTTATGAGTTCAAAGATATTTCAAGAGACGTTACCTCTTTTAAATGGATAGTTTGAGCAATTATCTCAAACCAGAGGAAGAGTATGCTTTTAAAGATTGAGCATAAAGTTATATTAATTATTTTGGGAGTAGTATTGAGCATCGAACTGAGTTAGAGTCTTTTATGATTCATAAGTCCGATATAACTACGTTGCCAACGTAGGATAGGATAGCATCAACTCTTCATGTCTAATGGATCATACTCATTAGGTGGATGGAGGGCAATATTGTACCAAATCTCATAGTTTAAGGGTATTTTAGGCCCTTTTCCATTAAAATAATTTGAAATTACTTAATATATAAGCTCACATAATTGACTTGATTCTGAATTTTATAGTAAATTAAAAATATATTAAAAAAATAAAAGGTTAGTAATCTAGTCTCAACACTGCCCCCTCCCCCCCCCCCCACACTTCTTATCTCTTCCATTTTTTTCTATTTGAATCCTGTCCACCATTTTAAAAAATCAATTTATGACAAACACGAGAGAAAAAGAGAGGAAAATAACGATTCATTCATATAGAAATAATTAGTTCAATAAAAGATGACTTAATTAAGCAGATATGTACGAATATTACATTTTCTTTTGGATGTACCCAAAATTCAAAATAAAAGAATAAAAATAACCATTTCTCTTATCTCACCCTCATCCCACCATAAAAATAATATAAATTAAAAGAATATAAACATGTGAGTTCATGTCAAATTTGACTCCCAGATATCATAATTAAGAATAAGAGATTAAAAAATGAATAAAAGACAAAATGAACAAGACATTTGGATAATTGATAGAAAATTTAGTTAGATACACATTTATGAGTTGGGCTACATTATAATAAATTGGGATTGATTTAAAATAGGTCAATAGGAAGATATCATGAAGTTAATTATTTTTTCAATATTATTTTCAAGTGTATCGGGTAAAAGTATGAATCATATGTGGTTTTATAAAAATAAATTTTAAAAATATCATTTTTATTATTTATTTGAGAAGGGTTGAAATTTGGACCAGTCACATTTAGCAATATAATAAATAAATATTTAATAATTTCACTTTAAGGGAGCTATTAAAAATAAAGGCAAATATGAGCCAAAGGATTAACATCGAGGGTAATTTTGAGCCAAAAGTTGGACGTCCTTAAAGATTCCGATTGCAGTAAATGTCTCAAAGCTAGATGTGAAGCATGCTTCAAGTAGAACTATCTCATCCATCTGAATAGGACAACTAAATGAATGTCGCTGACCAGTGTGATTGGTCGATTAGTGGCCATGATTAAGACGCACATAAACCGAGCTATTCACGGGAAAAAAAAATCAGAGGGTATTTTAAAGATGAAAGATGGATGAAGGGTAATTTTGTACCAAATCAAATACTTGAGAAGCATTTTAGACCCTCTCTGTTTTATATATAAACTAGTTTTTTGACACGTGCGTTGCACGTGATTATCAATTCAAAAAATTTAAGCGAAAATTTGAACAATAAGCTTTGTACAAAATAATATTGCAGATTCTTTTGTGAATGTTCAATGTGGATCATCATCATATATATCTCTTATTCACACGAACCTATGAAGATGGTCAACGAAAAATTTTATTAGTTAAATGCAATAATGTGTATATTTATTTCAATTTGATGAGGTTCAATCATATAATTGGTCGTATCTCACTAATATTACTTAATGGATGATATTTGTTGTGTATTTTTATTGTCATCTAAGCAGATGTGCTTTGCACGTGTATTCCACTTAATCTATTTAGATGTCATATGAACATGTGGAGAAAGTCCACATTTTATTTTTTAGAACTATTTTTGTATATTATTTTTTATTTTATAAGTTATAACATAATAAACGACATTCTTTTTGTTGACTCTCATATTTGACTTCTTGATTGACTGTGTACATAAATCAAAGATAGTTATTTGACTGTCCATAGTTAATTGAGAAAAGTTTCCCTTTTTTTACCGAAAAAACAAAAAATTAAAATTAAAGAATATATTCTATCTGTGAAATCATATATATAATCACCTGTATATCTTACACCCAACAAAGATATAGTTCTTAAACTTGTAAGCAATTTTCAATTTATTCAACCAAGCATGATTTGTCCAAGGAAAAATAACAACACCGTGTTATCACATATATAGGGGAGGTTTAATATTATGAAAAATTATTGGTCAAAAGTTAATATAAGGAAAGATGAAAGATAGAAATAATTAATGTAATAACTATTAGAATTCATAATATTATAACTAAAGAGTGTAAAAAAAATGTGAATAACATTTGCAATAATTTCTAATAACTAAGAGAATTTATAAT
Organism: Solanum acaule; assembly: GCA_036250505.1. Lineage (NCBI taxonomy): Eukaryota > Viridiplantae > Streptophyta > Magnoliopsida > Solanales > Solanaceae > Solanum > Solanum acaule. The sequence goes on from JAJOOR010004437.1 coordinate 25,591, forward strand.
GTTATAACTAAAGAACTAATGTGCAATATATGAATTTCTAATAAATTTTATACTTACATAAATAAATAGGAAATTTAATTAATATTACTATTATTTATAGGTATTAGATATTAATTTAGTGTAGGGACAAAATTAAAATGTTTATTCAATATTACTGAATATAAAATTTATTTTGTTAATGATAAATTTTAAATGATTAATATATATTCACATATTTTTACATTTGTTGTGATTTTTTTTTAATAAAATATCTCGGAAAATTTTAAAATAATATATTTTGAAGTTTGAAGATCTTTTAAACTTGATAATACAATCGTGACATATATAAATACCTACCCATAGATGTGTGTGTGTGTGTGTGTATATATATATATTTGCATTAATGAAAATATATATATCTCATAAAAATTAGCAATTAAATAAGTAATAACAATTATACTAATACAGACTTCAACTGACATGCAATTAGAAGTCATATGAACTTTTCTTCATCAAAAATACTGAAATATTAAGAAATAGTAAATTAGTAAAACAAAAAGGGCAATGTTTACATAGGAATAACTATTTTGAAGAAAATTTCCTAACAATCTAAATCACAAAAGTAACATTGATAAATAAAGTCATTCTTTCGTCTTGTGCAAAAAACCAATCGTGACAATTCTCTAACTCTTGGGAAGTTCAATAATTTTGGGAAAAGATATTCAGAAACATATATCTACATCATAAGAGAAATTGTTAAAAAAAAACAAATGAATTTATACTACAATACAAATTAAATTTATACAAACTTCAACTGGCGTTATTACAAGTCATATGAACTTTTTTTCAATAAAAGTATTGAAATATTAAGAAATAGTAAATCAGTAAAACAAAAGGGCAATGTTTATATGGTAATAAATATTTTGGAAGCAAACTTCCTGACAATCTAAATCACACTAGTAGCATTGATAATAAAGTAATTCTTTTGTCTTGGGAATAAAAAAACAAATCGTGACAATTATCTAACTCTTGAGAAGCTTAATAATTTTGGAAAAAGATATTCAGAAGCATATATCTACATCACAAGATAAGTTGTTAACAAAAACAAATGAATTTAGACTACAATAAAAATTAAACTAATACAAATTTAAACTGACATTATTACAAGTCATATAAACTTTTTTTCGTCGAAAATACTTAAATATTAAGAAATAGTAAATCAATAAAGCAAAAGGGCATTGTTTATATAGTAATAACTATTGTGAAGCAAACATTCTGACAATCTAAATCACATAAGTAGCATTGATAAATAAAGTTATTCTTTTGTATTGAGCATCAAAAAACAAATTGTGAAAATTCTCTAACTCTTGAGAAGTTTAATAATTTTTGCAAAAGATATTTAGAAGCATATATCTACATCACAAGAGAAATTGTTAACAAAAACAAATAAATTTAGACTACATCATGTTAACTTCATATATTGGAACATTACATACTAATATATATACTAAGCAAAAAAATAATTAATATATCATAAGATTTATTTTCCTCAAGTACTCGAGGTTGACGAATATACTCTCTTAGGATAGAACAGTTTACTTCATCAGAATAGTGGTACCTCATATTTCGCTAAACTTCGAACTCACTCAACAACAATAAATCACACGAAATTTTTTAAAATGCAAGGAGAAGAAAAGTAGAAGACTAAAAAAATTGTGGTTGAAAAATGAGAGGCAACCCCTCGATTTATAGTCAACAAAGGGTAGTCAGAACAAGTGCTTTTTGTGTCTTACCTGAAAAGTCATGACTTTTCCAAGAAGTCACAATCCTTTGGAAAAGTCACAACTTATTTAAAAAGTCACAACTCTTTAAAAAAGTCCAGCTCTTTGGAAAAGTCACAACTCATTGAAAAATCAGAACCCTTTGAAAAAAGTCACTACTTATCAGAAAAGTCACAACTCATCAAAAAAGTCACAGCCTAAGTTAGGGATATTATAGTAATTTAACATTCAAGTTAGGAGTTCATGCTTTTAAGGTAATTAGTTTTGGCGCACGTGCACTGCACGTGAAAATCAAACCATGTACCACACTATTTTTAAAAATAATATGAATATTGCTAAATAAAAAATTAGTCACTCCTAAAATCTCTTAGTTACACCTCTTAAATAAACTTTCTACTCCCTTCCCCATAGTGCATTACTTTGTTATTATTGTTTTGTAGGTGTTCTTACTTTTAGTATAGTATAATATAAATAAATATTGATATAAAATATAGAAGATATAATAAAATGAATGTTTTAGTTGGAGTATTAGATTAATTTAAAATTCATGTTATGGAGTGTTCTAATTTCACTGAACTTTGAGATTGTCAACGTTTGTAAATCAAACTTGAGGTTTTAAGAAGAGAAGAATAGAAAACATAAAAAAACAAAGTTTAAAAATGTGAGGAAAGCCCTCCATTTATAGTTAAAAATGTGTAGTATTAGTATGTGAATAATGTTTCTTATCATAAAAATATAGAAGATATACTAAATTGAGTGTTTTAAGAATAATAATAATAACATTTTTTTAAAATGTAGTTTAAAAATTTGATGAAGCCCCTCTTTTTACGGGCAACAAAGGGTGGTGTATGAAAAACTGCTTGTGGTGCCTTATAAAAAAGAAGTCACAATCTTTTAGAAAAGTCACAACCCTTCAGAAAGGTTAAAACTCATCGGAAAAGTCACAACTCTTCGGAAAAGTCGCAATCCTTTGGAAAAGTCACAACTCTTCGGAAAATTCGCAACCCTATAGAAAAGTCACAACCCTTCAAAAAGGTCACTAACTCATTAGAAAAGTTATAAATGTAACGATCTGATTCTGTCGTTAGGGAAGCCAATGGGGAAAGAAATGGACCAGAAACTTTTGAGTACTACTTGGAATTTGTCAAGACCCAGACCGTCGTGATTCACACCCACACTAACTGTAACACCCTGAAATGCTAACAAAGAGTCGCATGTCGATACACCATTGCTTAATTACTAGAATATGTTTTATCTCATTTTGGAAACTTATAATTTTGTGATATTTGCGATCTTGCTTAACATAATTGTGATCGTAATTTAAGGGATTGTGTTGTGGTATTTACGTAATATTCTAATTAGAATTATCCCATTGGAAGGTTAGTGTGGGTGCCAATCACGACGGTCTGGGTCGTGACAAAGTTGTTGTTAGAGCCCTAGGTTTGTTAATCTCATTGTACTAAAATGAGTCTAGTAGAGTCTTGCGAAATGGTACGAAGACGTCTGTACTTTTCTTCGAGAGGCTATATGACTTTAGGAAAAACTCACTTCTTTCTACTCCTTAGTGCTATGACTTGAATCCAATTGGTATCTAGGTGATACAAATTGGTATCTTTCCTCCTTCATTCTATGATCCGAACTAGAGCAACAAAAGTGGTAACACCATCACTAGCAAGAGAGGATGTGTATAGATTACCGGCAATTGAATAGGGTCACCATTCGGAACAAGTACCCATTGTCGAGGATAGATGATCTTTTTGATCAATTGCAAGGTGCATTAGTTTTCTCTAAGATTGATCTAAGGCCTGGTTACCATCAGTTAAAGATTATGCATGATAATGTTCTCAAGATGGCGTTTAGAACCCACTATAGGCACTATGAGTTTCTAGTTATGTCTTTGGGTTGACAAATGCGTCTGCAGCTTTTGTGAGTTTTATGAATGTGTTCAACTATTTCTTGATTCGTTTGTTATAGTATTTATTGATGACATTTTGTTTATTCAAAATGTGAGGAAGAGCATGCCGACCATTCTCGTATTATTCTGGGTGTTCTTGGGAAACAAAAGGGGTGTGCAAAATTTTCTAAGTTTGAATTTTGGTTGACTTCGGTTGCCTTTTGGGGCGTGTAGTTTCAAGGGAATGGGTAATGGTAGATCCCCAAAAGATTTAAGCAGTGAGCAATTGGGTCCGATTCTGTGACTAAAATTAAGAGTTTTGTGGGGCTCGCTAACTACTATCGTCACTTGTGAAGGGATTGAGGGTAGATCTATAGATTCAAGTTTATAGGTGACTGCATTCAAGAAGTTTTGGTAAGGGATGGCTAGATAATGAACACCATTACTTTGGAAAATGCATTTAGTATTATTGTCATAACATGTATGGATTGTTTAGCGAATGATGAAATTAAGTTATGTTAATTGAGGTTAGAAGCTATACTATGATTTCCTTGATTGATTGTATATCAAGGAGGGTCAGGGTACGACTGCTCCAATAGAAACGATGTTTACTTGGTTAAGTTATGAAGTGTATTAAAATTTGGGGAGAACCTGGGCATATGAGGAAGAAATCAGCGAGGTCGTGGATGCTGGGGAAATGGTAATGCAGGTAGAGAAGCAGTGTAACCAGACAAGGAGGTTGCCCGCCAAGATGACAGAGCTCAGTTTTATGTCTTTCCGGGCAAGACCGAGGCTAATGGTCTGATGTAGTGATCACAAGTACTATTATTGTTTATGCCTAGATAGCTAATGTGTTGTTTGATCCGCGTTCTACTTATTTTTATGTGTCCGTGCGATTTGCCTCAGAATTTGACATGATTTTTGATATACTTGATGCCCTTATCTATGTTTTTACCCCAATTGAAGAGTCAATCATAGTCATCCATGTATATCGTGTGGTCCTGTTGTGTTTATAGATATTCAGATTTGGGTTGATTTGGTTATGTTGGATATGACTGACTTGATATAACTTAGACATGACTTGGTTGTTCCCCTATTATGTTATGCTTAATGGTAATGCTAAGTCGGTAACTCTAGAGGTCCTGGGTAGGGAAAGGTTAAAGTGGGAAGGGGGTACAAGCCTAAGGTAGCTAAGGTCATATCTTTCATGCGGGGTAGGAAACTGGTGGGGTAGGATTGTTTGGTGTAATTGGCTCATATTTGGGATGTTGAGGTTGAGTCTCCCTCTATTGAGTTTATTCTTGTGGTGTCAGAATTGAGAGATCTTAAAGCTTAAATCCAGGAGCTTCTTAATTAAGGTTTCATCCCTCCCAATGCTTCCTCGTGGGGTGTTCCTATCTTGTTTGTTAAGAATAAGGATGGTAGTATAAGGATTGGTGATTTTATCTTAAGCCATAAGGGAGTGGATTAATACCGGAATGACAAGCTTATGAATAAAGAAAGTCCCATTGGGTATACTTGGCTGAAGAAAATTTAATATATTATTAGGAGAGTGAGTATAAAAATTAGGTTAGTCCTTTGAATTAGGTGAGTATACCTGAGTTTGAGGTGTCGTGTTGATGAAAGGTTGGCTTCGTATTGATAGTTAGGGCTGACTGAGCGTAATAGTAATAGGAGTTCGTGATGGATTGTAATGAAATCCAACGATATAATAAGATTGTTGGTTAAGCAAATTTTGTATAGTAATTACGACTTGCGAGTATCCAAGGTCATGATTTTCTAACATTTGGTGAGTAACGTGGTTGTATGGAAAGTTTTAAGAGATGGTGGGACACCACTCAAATATAATTTAAGAGCTAGAGTCATGATGAAGAAAAATAATGGGATGCAATACATCCTTTAGAGAGAGGCGAGAGCAAGAATATTTTATTTGATTGCAAGGGCTAAAGAGATATCTTCAGAGGGATAGATAATTGGGTTCAGAGACGCGTGATTTCATTTGTTCTGCTGTGGCTATGGTAATAGCGTCACAAGTCGTCTGATTTGTTAAAAACTATTGGAAAGGACTTGAGAAAGGAGTGTACAGACATTGGCACGAGTGTGATGATAAGTGCTTTGTTTTTGTTTTGAGTTTAGTAATAAGTACGATTGAATTGTTAGGGAAAGATATTGTAAGATCAATGGAGATGCGATCAATGATAAGCGAAGATCCATGATTTCATAAAAATCTTCAAGGTACAAGCTAATGTTTATAGATGAGGGAATTGTGTTATACGGTTGAATTTACAATTCATATTTTTCATTGTAAGTCTAAATTCGTGGTGAGATGTGTTTTGAAGGTGTGAATTTGCAAGGTGAGAAATGACCAATTGTATCAGGTATTGAGCATTTGAAAGGAATTACATCTGGGTAGAGTCGTAAAGTTGATTACTGTTGATTGTTAAAGTACCCAAGAGGGGTTTTCATTTAAAAGTGTTGGTTTATAGTAAGGTAAATGTTCGGAGTGTTCATGATGGTTGTTAGTATTGAAAGTGTGGACTTCAGTGGAATGATGTGAAAAGTATGTGGAGTCAACTCAATGAAATTGACTGGTATTGACTCTTTAGAGGAAAACCTTTAGTGTTATTCCGTAAATTATTATGTGACCATCTATTTCATTTTGTACATGGTTGGGAGTATGATTCACTAGTTATGGTCATGTGATTTTACTTTTGTTGGTGGATACTTAGTGGTGGATCAGGTGTACCGATCCTGCAATGTTCTCTTAATGGAGTGGGATGATACGGGAGGACGTGGTTATTTCAGATGACTTGTGTGGTGTTGTCTTGGAGTTGTTAGAGTATTTTAGCGGTTCTACATGTACCACCTTGCTTATGAGAATTCATAGAAGAGTTACCATGCGTATTTGTGGTTGTACGACAATCTTACTATTCCTCTAGTCATCAAGGTCATGTATTGATTATGTGTGGTTGAATGTGGGGATCATCGGGTCCAATCTAGCTTCTCGATAGTGTTGTTAGAGGGTTTGTATGCTTGGACATATCCCTCGATGAGTATCTAATGTCTAAAGATCAAATTTTATAACTTAAGCTCATGGAAATTTATGTTGTGGGATGGAGATTTTGTTAAGAACTATGATTGTTGGGTATTATGAGTGTGTGTTGGATGGTTCAGGTTCATTTCTAATCGTAGAGAGTATTGATTTTGAATTTTATCATGCTTAAGTGCTAACAGATTCGTCCAAATGATTGTGTCAAGGTCCTTGATAACATGTTGCAGACGTATGTATGATAAACTTTGGTGGTTGTTGGGAATCGTTTTTGTTGTTAGTTAAGTTTACATACAACAATATTTATCACTTGAGTATTAAGACGCCTTCATTGAGGCATTGTTTAGGAGGATGTGTAGGTATTTAATTGGTTCGTCTGAGGACCAAGGAGATAAAGTCCATGAAAGTTCAATGGAAGCATCGTGCAGTTGAGGAAGCTACTTCGGAAACCGAGAAGGACATGCGAGACAAGTATCCCTAGTAATTCGACGATTCAGATACTACTCTACCCTTACTTTAGCAAGTCTTTCCTAGCTGATCACTTACGGATGAGTGATGGGTAAATAGATATCTATTGTAACGACCTGATTTCGTCGTTAGGGAAAATCCAATGGGGAAAGAATTGGACCAGAAAATCTTTTGAGTAGTAACTTGGAATTTCCTAGCCTAGTCCAGATTTGGACGAAATCCGAGTTAGGCGAGTCTAGGGGAATCTAGTAACAAATGAGAGGTTTAATATGGAATTCGATTACATGAGTTGATAGCTAAGACGCTAAGGAACCTGTACGACTTTACAGAATTGAATTCGGGTGAGTAGAACTCCCAAAACTGATCTTAGCGTGAACGAGTTTTTTCTGAGTGTCATGGGATGAACGTGTGTTGTGAAATGGGGGTTTGGAATTCTTAAATTTGCTCACTGTATCCTTGCAAGCCGCTGTGGCGGGATTATTTGCACCAGGGCACGGCCGCTGTAGCGGGATTAGGTCGTTGTGGCGGGACAATCGCGATTTAAGTTGAAAATAAACCCAAAAAACATTTTATTCTTCACTTTTCAACTTTGAGAGCTAAGGAACGACCCCAGGTGTTTTCTTGACAGTTTTTCCACCATTGTTGATGCTAAAGGTAAGGTTTTCAATCCCGGAATCCATTTTTCGATCCGTAGAACTTAGTTTCTTGGGTAGTTATCGATGGGGGAAGGTTTTGATATGTGATTTATGGTAGAAGAAACCCTAACCTGGGTATGGGGATCAAGGGTTTGTCCTAGGATTGATGTTCTTGGTTATAATCCGGGTAATTAGGCCTCATTTATTGATCCTTGCATTAATTGTATGTTTTTAGACCACGAACAAGTGGGAAGAATCCGAAAAGAGAAGATTCAAGTGCCTTAGGGGATTCAAGCTTGAATTCGAGGTAGGTGATGGTTGTGATTTCATGTTGATGTGATGTATGTTAGTAATTTCTCCTTTATAATGCATGTATGTATGCGAATGTTGCATTATTGATCACACTAATCGTAAATGAGTATGAATGAAGAATTGTATGCCATGAATCAACTCTTGATTGTTTGATTATGAGAATGTACATTTTGATTGTGATTGTGGCTTGTTGAATGGATGTGCTATTACGTTCTGATACACTAACTGGGATCGGTTCCCACGTACCGACATAAATATTGAAATGGGTGTCACGATCCGACACACTAACTGGGATCGGTTGCCACGTGCCCACATAAACATTGGAACGGGTGTCACGATTCGACACACTAACTTGGAACGGTACCACGTACTGGTACACTAACAGTTTGAGTATGGGTTCCATGAGAGGACCATTGAATTGGGTTCCGTGAGATAACCATTGAATTGTGTTGTGTATCTATTTGTGATGATTACGTTCATATCTAATAATGATTGATATTGGAAGACTGCTTTTTGCTCTAAAATGATAACCAATGTGTATTATTGAGAACGTGGAATGCTACATTGATCCTGAAAAGATGACTAATATTGTATATGTTCGGTATATGCTTGCTTTATAATATTGTGGTTTCTTGCATGTGTTTCACTTATTGGAATAGACGTGTGATCCTACCAGTACACTGTGGTTGTGTACTGATACTGCACTTGCTTGTTCTTTGTTGAGTACAGGGCATCTTCAGGTGGCTATTGATAGACCTAAGCTAGGTGACTATTGAGCGTGATCGGATTCAAAGGTGAGCCAGTTTTTTCAGGCTATCATGGATCTTTCTTGTTTAAGTCCACTCTTTTCGGACATAGACTATTTGTTTAAGGTGTTTGTTTAGTCTCGGGGTTATACCCCTTTGTAACACCCCATATGCTAGAACTACCAAAGTGCAGTTTTCTAGAAGTTGCAAGTGCAACCCATGGTTTCCACCCACGGACCATAGGGTGACCCACGACACGTTCTAGTGGTTCGTGGATGCCAGTTGCAACCCCTTCTCAGAAGAAGCCCAGAAAATCGTCTAAGGGCTGACCCACGGCCAGGCCCATAGACCGTAGGTCAGACCATGGCCCGTAGGTCGGGTCCATTGATCAGACCCTCACCAGCCCTCCTCTGAAGCTGACCTACGGCTGACTAGCACGGACCGTCGGCAGACTCACGATATGTTAGTCTAGTTCGTAAGTGACCCTGACAGTAGTTAAGTCAGGGGTCATTTGGTCTTTTGCCTCTGCGTTGGACCCCTAAACTACGTCGTTTAAACCCTAAACTACGTAGTTTTTGTCAGTTTTAGCCTAGTAATAAAACTAGAACTTACCTAAGTCAGATCATTCACCAAAACTTAGAAATTAGAACGTAAAGAGGAGAAAGGAGTCAAGAACCCTAGTTCAAGAACGCATCAAGTTTTCATCAGTTTTAGCCCCAAAATTGAAAGATTTCTCCGTGGAATTCGTTACCAGGTATGTGGGATTTCTCTAGAGGGTTCCTTTCACCCATTAGGTCCCTCGATTTCAGTTAGAATCTTGATTCCCTTAATATTATCTAGACCTAAGGTTCTTGAATGTTAGAAATTATTGGGTTTTAGTTGTTAGAGTGATCCAAATCAGATTATCATGTTGTAGCATCGTTTTTACCCAAATTCATGCATAAACCCATAACCCTAGCTACGTAGTTCTTTTAGTTCATGAATTACACTTGTTAGGTCAGTCAATTTAGTTATATACATACATGCCTCAGTTTTCGAATGTATCATTATCTATTTATTAATGTTGCATTCTCAGTTTGCATGTCAGTAGTTTGAGCTATCCAGTATTACATCATTTCAGTAAAAAATTGTTAATTACTTAATCAATTGGGAGAAGCTTAATACCGAGTGGACTAAGGTCAGTCACCCTCAAGTCCCAGAACTACGTGCCTCGTAGGTTAAGTCCCCTCTGTTGGGCATTACATTTTAGTGATCACGCCAGCATGCCTCTATACCTTTTGCAGGGAATATTGGGTCCTCTCGATGAGGCATATACATCGGACTCCACTTTTAGCTCATGTAGTTTTATGTCAGTTATTAGTAGCTCCCTCACAGTTCAGTTAGATTCTATTGCATTGACCATGTTATCAGTATAGTTCAGTATTCAGTCTCAGCATGTTATAAACTTGGTCATTGCATTCCATTTCGCCATGTTAAGTATTTCCAGTATCCTTATCATGTTCAGATTATATCATTGCTTTATTGCTTGTTCAATTATGTTATTATTCAAATTTACTCTATCCTGCATGCTCAGTACCTTTCACGTACTGACGCATACTCTGTGCTGCATCTTCTCGTGATGTAGGTTAAGGTCCTCAGCAGTCAGATCACGCATATATCGGTTCCCATTATCAGTTCATCAGTATCAGTGGTGAGTCCTCTTTCATCGAGGATGAGTGACATGATTGTATTTCCTTGCTTTTAGCTTTAGTTTCAATTTTGCTAGATCTAGCTGGGGCATGTCCCAATATTTCTAGTCAGTAGAGGCTTTATGGCATTATTTTAGACATAGTTAGTTTCAGCTTTAGTGTTAGAGTTCGATTTTTCATTTGTATTCAAACTCTCAGTTTTCTTATATTCAGATTTAGTATATGGGTATTTTCCATCATTTCAGATTATCATATGGTTTAGCTTCTGCATAGTTATTATTGATTTACTTTATCTTAAGTATACTTATGATTATGCTAGCAGGGTTAACTTGGGGTCACTCGTGATCCTAAGTATCGTGTCCACGTCCAGGGGGTAGCCTCGTGATGTGACAGACTTGGTATCAGAGCATTAGGTTTAAGAGTCCTAGGATGTCTGAAAAGCCGCACTAAGTAGAGTCATTTTAATGGGTATGAAGTGCACCATATCTAATGAGAAGGAGATTGCGAAGTGTTTTAGGAAAACTTCAATTTCTTGTTACTCTTATTGTGAAGGTATGATCTAATTCCTCATTCAAACTTGACGTTATGCGCTTTCAGATCATGCCTCCTCGTAGAGCTAACGCAAGGAATGCGAATGATAGAATGATAGAATGCAAATGAAGCTCCTCCAGTCCCAGATCAGGAGGTTTCGAATGCTGAATTTTGGAACGCTAGCCTATTATTGGCTCAGAGTGTGACCAACAAGAATAGCCAGGAGGCTCCAGTTCCTGTAAATGCTAGTGTTGGGTCAACTGCAGCTAGAGTTCGTGATTTCGTTAGGATGAATGCGCTTGAGTTCTTAGGATTGCAGATTGGTGAGGATCCCCAAAACTTCATTGATGAGGTCAAGAAGATCTTTGGAGAGATGCAGGTAACTGGGAATGATCGGGTTGAGTTGGCATCTTACAAGCTTAAGGATGTAGCTCATATTTGGTATACTCAGTGGAAAGAGAAGGGGTACAGATGTAGCTCCTATCACTTGGGGTTGCTTTAGTGAGACCTCTTTGGACAGGTTCTTCCCAAGGAGTTAAGGGAGACAAAAGCTCAGGAGTTTATGAATTTGAGGCAGGGTTCTATGCCGGTCCAAGAGTATGGACTCAAGTTCACCCAAATCTCCAGGTAAGCTCCTCACATGGTGGCCTATTCCAGGGCTCAAATGAACAAGTTCATGTATAGGGTATCTGATCTTGTGAAAACAGAGTGTAGGAATACTATGTTGCTGGAAAATATGAACATCTCTAGGCTCTTGACTCATGGTCAGCATTTTGAGGGTGATAATCTTAGGGAACATGCCAAGAAAAATAAGAAAGCTAGGACAGGCAACTATGACTATTCTCAACATAAATCGGGTGGTGGAAATTGCTTGCAGTTTTAGCAGAAGTTTTCAGCTCCAGCACCTTCATCAGCTAGTGTTCCATCCTCCAAGTTCCGAAATGATTAGAAAGGTAGGGCATCCGGATCTAAGTCTCAAGGGAGTGTTTCAGGCACCATAACCTACCCAACTTGTCCCAAAGTGTGGTAAGAACCATCCGGTCCAGTGCCTTGCAGGAAATGAAGGATACTTTGGGTGTGGTCAGACTGGTCACAGGTTAAAAAATTGTCCTTCTAAACAGGGTCAAGGAGGTAACAATAGTAGAGCTCAGTCTACAACTTCAGCATGTCGCCCGACTCAGCAGGGTAACTCATCTAGTACAGGTGGAGGTCAGTGCTAAAACAGGTTGTATGATCTTTAGGCTCACCAGGATCAGGAAGATTCTCCTAATGTAGTCACTGGTACGTTACGAGTCTTTGACTTAGATATTTATGCATTGTTAGATCCAGGGGCTACTCTATCCTTTGTAACTCCATATATAGCAGTCAAATTCGATGTTAGTCCAGAAACTCTTTTAGAACCCTTCACCATCTGTACTCTAGTCGGTGACCCAGTTATAACTATATGGGTATACAGAAATTTCCCTGTCACAGTCTCCTAGAATGTCACCTCAGCAGATCTTGTAGATTTATAAATGGTAGACTTTGATATCATTCTAGGAATGGATTGGTTATATTCCTATTATGCCTCACTCGATTGTAGAACTAGGATTGTTTGTTTTCAGTTTCCAGATAAACCAATCTTAGAATGGAAAGGTAGTACCTTAGTGCCTATGGGTCGATTCATTTCTTACCTTAATGCCAGAAAGATGATTTTTAAGTGGTATCTCTATCATCTAGTTCGGGTTAAGGATTCAAGCTCTGAAACCCCAACTTTTGAGTCAGTTCCAGTAGTCAATGAGTTCCCAGAAGTGTTTCCAGAAGATCTTCCCGGAGTTCCTCCTGAAAGGGAAATTGACTTTGGAATCGATCTCCTTCCAGATATCTAGCCTATTTCTATTCCTCCTTATAGAATGGCTCCAGTAGAGCTTAAGGAATTGAAGGAGCAGTTGAAAGACCTTCTAGATAAGGGCTTCATTAGACCTAGTATTTCCCCATGGATTGTACTAGTGTTGTTCATGAAGAAGAAAGATGGTTCCCTCATAATGTGCATTGACTATAAGTAGTTGAACAAGGTCACAATCAAGAATAAGTATCCCATCCCAATGATTGATGACTTTTTGACCAACTTCAGGGTGCTAGTCATTTCTTAAAGATAGACCTCAGATCCGGTTATCATCTGCTCAAATTTAGAGATAGTGACATCCCGAAAACATCGTTCAGAACTCGGTACAGTCATTATTTATTTGTAGTTATGCCATTTGGACTAACCAATGCTCCTGCAACTTTAATGGTCTTGATGAACAGAGTGTTCAAGCAGTATTTGGACTTGTTCGTTAACGTCTTTATCGATGATATCCTCATTTACTCTAGGAATGAGGAAGAACATGCAAACCATTTCAGGGTTGTCTTGGAAACACTCAAGGGTCGCTAGTTATTCGCTAAGTTTAGCAAATGTGAGTTTTGGTTGTAATCCGTTTCTTTCCTTGTTCACATTGTGTCTAGCGAAGAGATCCGAGTGAATTCTCAGAAAATAGAATCAGTGAAACAATGGCCTAGACCTATCTCTCCACAGATATCAAAAGTTTCTTAGGTTTGGTTGGTTATTACAGAAGGTTCGTGGAAAGGTTTTCATCCATAGCCTTTCCATTGACTAAGTTGACTCAGAAGAACGTCAAGTTTCAGTGGTCAGATGATTGTAAGAAAAGCTTTGCAGGAATGAAAATTGGGTTGACTACAACTCCTGTTTTGACTCTACCATAGGGTTCAGACGGTTATGTTATCTATTGTGATGCATCCAGAGTCGGTCTAGGTTGTGTGTTGATGCAACAAGGTAAGGTTATAGCTTATGCTTCTAGATAGCCTAAGGTACATGAGAAGAACTATTTAACTCACGACCTCAAGCTAGCAGCAGTGGTGTTTGCACTTAAGAATTGGAGACATTACTTGTATAGTGTACATGTAGATGTTTTCACAGACCATAAGAGCCTTCAGTATGTGTTCACCCAAGAAAGAGTTGAATCTTCGCCATAGGAGATGGCTTGAGTTCCTCAAGGATTATGATATGAGTGTGTATTACCATGCTGGTAAGGCCAATGTAGTAGCAGATGTTCTTAGCAGGCTATCGATGGGTAGTGTAGCGCATGTTGAGGAAGAAAGAAAGGAGCTAGCAAAAAATATTTACAGACTAGCTCACTTAGGAGTTCGTCTTATGAGCATATCAGATGGTGGTGTAACAGTTCAGAATGGGGCAAAATCATCTTTGACGGTGGAGGTTAAGGAAAAGTAAGACAGTGATCTGGTAATGCTTCAACTAAAGGATGCAATCCATCAGAAGAGAGTTGAGGTTTTCTCCCAAGGGGGAGATGGTGTGCTTCACTATCAGGGTCGATTATGTGTTCCTAAGGTGGGTGAGTTGAGACAGCAGATTCTTGCAGAAGCCCATAACTCCAGATATTCTATTCATCCAGGCGCCACTAAGATGTACCATGATCTTCAAGAAGTCTTTTGGTGGAATGGTATGAAAAGGGATATAGTGGATTTTGTGGCTACGTTCCTACTTGGAAGTGGGAAGTGATCAACATGGACTTCATCACAGGTTTACCTCATACTCGCAGACAGTGTGACTCCATTTGGATTATTGTTGACAAAGTTACTAAGTCTGCATGCTTTTTGGCCGTCAAGACTACATATTCGATAGAGGACTACGCCAAACTTTACATTAATGAGATAGGTTGCATGGGGTTCCTTTGTCTATCATCTCAAATAGAGGTCCTTATTTTACCTCTTATTTTTGGAAGTCATTTCAGAAAGGTCTTGGTACTTAGGTTAATCTTAGCACAACATTTCATCCGCAAATAGATAGGCAGGCAGAGCGTACCATTCAAACCTTAGAGAACATGTTGAGAGCTTGCGTGATCGATTTCAAGGGTAGTTGGGATGATCACAATCCTCTTAAAGAGTTCGCCTACAATAATAGTTACCATTCCAGCATTCAGATGGCCCCTTATGAGGCATTGTATAGGCGTAGATGTAGATCTCCACTTGGTTGGTTTGAAGTAGGTGAAGGAGCCTTGATAGGGCCAGATTCAGTTCATGATACTATGAAGAAAGTACAACTCATTAGATATAGACTCAAGACAACCTAGAGTCACCAGAAATCCTATGCAGATGTAAGGAGAAGGGAATTAAACTTCAAAGTTGATGATTGGGTTTTCCTGAAAGTGTCGCCTATGAACGGGGTGATGAGATTTGGCAAGAAAGGAAAGCTTAGTCATATGTAGGCCCTGACAAGATTTTGAAAAGGATTGGTAAAGTGGCTTATGAGTTAGATTTGCCAACAGAACTAGCAGCAATGCATCCGGTTTTTCACATTTCATCGTTGAAGAAGTGTGTGGGTGATCCAGCATCTATTGTACCTTTAGAAAGTGTGGTTGTGAAGGATAGTCTCACTTATAAAGAGGTACCAGTTGAAATCTTTGATCGTTAGGTTCGAAGGTTTAGAAACAAAGAATTCACTTAAATCAAGGTTTTGTGGAGGAGTCGGTCCGTAGAAGGAGATACTTGGGAAACAAAAGCAGCCATGAAGGCTAAGTATCCTCACCTCTTTCCTTCCGATTCCATTCCAGCTTGAGGTAATAGTTCCTCATTAGTTTTCAGTCATTCTTGCGCAGTTTCAGTCTTAGCATCATGTTCCTTCAATTTTACTTGCATTTTCAACGTATTTGCATGTTCTTGGAACTTAGTTCAGTCATAAATCAATTTCCAGTAATTAGTGGTAGGGTTTGTAGCAGTTTCCCTCCATTTCAGCTAGTTTTGTCTTCATTCGAGCATGAATGTTCCCAAAGGGGAGATAATGTAACACCCCGTATGCTAGAACTACATAAATGCAGTTTTCCAAAAGTTGCAGGTGCAAAACCCACAGTTGCCATCCATGGACTGTAGGGTGACCCACGACACGTGCTGGTGGTCCGTGGATGCCACCTGCAACCCCTCCTCAGAAGGAGCACAGAAAATCCACTAAGGGCAGACCCACAAACCGCAGGTCAGACTACGGCCCATTGTATGGGTTCGTGGATCAGACCCTCACCAGCCCAGCCCTCCTTTGAAGCCGACCTACGGCTGACCAGCATGGACATTCAGCCGACCCTCGGTCCGTCGGTCTGGTCCGTAGGTGACCCCCGACAACAGTTAAGTCAGGGGTCGTTTGGTCTTTTCCCTATGTGTTGGACCCTAAACTACGTCGTTTAAAACCTAAACTACGTAGTTTTGGTCAGTTGTAAACAAACTAGAACTTACCTAAGTAAGATCATTCATTAAAACTTAGAAAATTAGAACATAAAGAGCATTCAGGAGTCAAGAATCCTAGTTCAAGAACGCAACAAGTTTTACAGCCTCGAAATTGAAAGATTTCTTCGTGGAATTCGTCACCAGGTATGTGGGATTTCACTAGTGGGTTTCTTTCACCCATTAGGTCCCTAGATTTCAGTCAGAATCTTTATTCCCTTAATATTATCTAGACATGGGGTTTCCTGAATGTTAGAAATTGGTGGGTTTTAGTTGTTAGAATGATCCAAATCAGATTATCATGTTGTAGTATCAATTTTTCCCAGATTCATGCATAACCCCAGAACCCTATCTATGTAGTCCTTTTAGTTAATGAATTTGTAACACCCCTAAAATACTAGACCAACTCTTGCATGTCGATGCATCATCTCGTAATTACTAGAATATGTTTTATTCTCATTTTTGGAACTTGAAATGTTGTGATTTGCAAACTTGCTTAGCATAAATTGTTAGCGTAAATTAAGGTATTGTATGGGGGTATTTGCATAATTATCTAATTATACTTACTTATACATTGGAAGTGTAGGTATAAAGTACATAAATATAGTTATTTATGTATGTTTTTTGGGCTGCCATCTATTTGTTTGGGCAGCACCTTTTGGTAACATCTGTCCATGTGACAAGGATAACTTTTGTAGCTATATATCTTTACACCTCCTTTGATTGAATTCGTTTCCCCTTAAGTCTAAGAACACTATAAAATTAGCTAAACAGTTGTTCTTCAAAATCAAGAGAAAAACTAAGTCCTTTTGGCTGGAATCCGACACACATACACTTCCTTTTGGTAAGTAACGAAATCTGCTTTTGAGCTGGGTAGTGTTTGGTATTTTATGCATATCTCATTCAAAAGAACTTAGTTCACAGTGCATAAATATGTTTTGGAAAGTTAATTCGTAGACCTACAACTCTTGTGTTTATGTAAAATTCTAATTTAGCTGTTATGGATACGAAATATGGGACGCAACATATGAAAAGTTCCGTCCAGATTCTGGAATTAGAAATCCTGTATGTTCAACTGTTAGTGTTTTGATTATATGTTTCTGTACAAAGCATATTTTGCGGTGATTTTTGATTATTTGCAAGCTTAAGAGATGTACCTACATCTTTATGAAGGATATAAATTCCATTTTGGCCATTTTCTGTTTCAAGTCTAAGTTGCGACATGAAGTGGGATTATTGGGTAGAATATTTGTTTTGGGAGTATAGTCATATTTGTACAGGCTAGGCTTACTTGTGATGATAACCTTGTGTTACGCCATCATTATTGAGCCACTAGAAAGTAAATAAGTTATTGAATTCTTTTTTAAGGTTGTATATCCTGGTGTACGAGTTGAAGATTTTGATACGCTGGTTGGTCTATGATTTGAACTCGTGAAGTCGTGTTGGACTATTTTTGTGCTAAAGAACTGAGGTTTGTGTATAAACTTATGCTTGTACTCTTTTTACCTGCTGGTATATCTGAAAGTTTACTTTGGTACCTTGGTTACCTCTTGTCACTTTGTATTGTCGTATTGGTATTCTTTAATACATTAAAAACGCTTGTGTAACTCGCCCACTTGTACGGATTGTTTGATCACTTGGCACTCTTGTTGGGACCTTGTCCTTCTTATGGCTGTGACTGTGTCACTCTTGGCATGCCTCTTGATTCGGATCATTTACCATCTTGACTTTGGACTTTTAGTCCGTCTTAAGGATGGAAGTTGTCCATTTTAAGTACAAACTAGAAATCCATTTTTAATATGGTTCTTGGTTCTCTTGAATACTCGGTTTTGACCCTTCTTGATACTTGCTTGTGCTTGGTGTGACGACATGATGTATATATTAGGCGAGCCTTGTTGTTGAATCTCTTAGAAAACTGTGTTATGAGCGTTCTTGACTTTTGGATCTTTAAATATCGAACTTGATACTCTTTATATATTGTTTACTTGATTTATTTATTATGTTCAATTATGCTACCCTTTACTTGAGAATGATAACTTGGCGAATTTGAGGGCTCCAAACCTATAGTTTTTACACCACTAAGCTATATGCTTAGCGATAGTTGTTTCTAATGCTTAAAGTTGGCCTTTGAAGTTGGAGATTTTGAAAGCTTTAAGGAAGATCACATTTGCATATAGGCATATATATTTTTTATAAACCTTAGGACTTGTACATGATCTATGTTTTGTATATTTACATGAGAATTTGAGGGCTGATTTGGTCATGTCACCATGGGTTGTAATATAAGTATTGCTATATGTTTTGCTCTTTTTGGGGTGTGTAAACCCAAGTCTTGTAATATCCTAAATCTACTTTTACTTTATGAATGTTTGTGTGAAGCATCAGGAGGCTGATTTCGGTACTCGAAAGCTTGTAATGTTCTTGTTATTTCATCCTTGAGTGTGAGGATAATATATATACATGAAAAACTCGTCGGTTATTTGCTTAAATTACTTTTCGGAGGTCATTATGCATCTAATCCTTCTACTAGATTAAAATCAATATGGCCATAGTTAACCTCTTTTAAATGTCGCAAGTATTTAATTAGATTTCTTGTTTAAGTGGAGTATCCTTTCGAAAGGGTTGCTACAAGTGTTGGTATCAGAGCCTAGGTTTGTGGTTCTAGGAATTTTGATTTGAATTACTTGTATACTTGTTCACTTTCGGAAAAGGTTCTATTTGTATTTCTTGGTCAATTTCATGGTTTATAGTGTTTTTATCGCATGTAGAGTGCATATGCATCAAGTACATATCCCTAATGCAATGTGATCTTTCCTGTTGAAGGAATTAAGTCATGGCCACTTCTTCTGACCGACCTATGAAAGTTGCTCGTGAACGTTCGAGTGCCTCTGTTTCCCAACCTCATGTACTGGAAGGGGTTGGAGAATATATCTCGAATTAGTATGTTCCCCACACTAGTGGTTCTGAAGTGGGAAACCATCAGGGTGTAAGAGCTGGTCCATATCCTCACATGAGTCATGGTACTCAAACCATGAATCCTCATTTTCAACAAATGGCTGAATTCTTCCACCACATGGCTGAATCGATGCATGATCCCCACATGATTAACTTTGAGAAAATGAGGAAAATAGGTGGAGTGGAGTTTGAAGGCACTGTTGATCTCACTGATGTTGAACAATGGCTTGATAGCATGGAGAGGGTATTTGAGCAGATAGAGTGTTCAAAAATTGCAAAATTTAAGTATGCTATTTCACTATTACAAAAGGATGCTTACGATTGGTGGGTAACTGTTTCGAATGCCAAGGTAAAACCTCCTGTTCTTACTTGGGATGATTTTCTTAAGGAATTTCGTATGAAGTATGTCCCACCTGTTTATTGTGATGCAAAGAAAAATGAGTTTTTGGATCTAAGGCAACGAGGCATGTCTATTGCTGCATACGAACAAAAGTTTCTAAGGCTATCTCGCTATGCTGGTGGTATTATTAAAGAGGAAAAAGACAAGTGCATGAAGTTTGAAGACAGTTTAAATGATTCCATTAGGAAGAATGTGGCGATCCTGCAACATGATAAATTGTGTAAGTTAGTGTCTGCTGCTATTACTTAGGAACGACTTGATAAAGAAAAAGCTAGTAGAAATGAAAACTGATTCCGAAAGCCTAGACCAGATTTTGGGGGTCCATCCAAAAAGGGAAGGTTTGATAATTCTAAGGCTGGTAGTGATAACAGGCCACCTCAACAAAGGTAAAACAGATCAGAATTTTCTATAGCTAGCACTCCAAATTATGGCCAAGGCAAGCCTCGCTTTCCACTTGTCCACAATGTGGAAAGAATCATTATGGTACTTGAAGGAGAGCTTCTGGTGCATGTTTCAATTGTGGGAGCTTTGATCATAAAGTGAAGGATTGTCCTAATCCTAATAATGCTCCATCGTTGAGAACTGAAGGCTCAGTTCATAAGCCTTCTGTCAATCCTCCTCAAACTAATAGATGTGCAAGACCTAAAAACACCCAGGTAGCAGGTACAAGTGGAGCTAATCAAGCTAGTGGGCAAAGGGCTACTGCACGTGCTTATGCTATGAGGCAGATGGATGATCAAGATGGACAAGACGTGGTTGTCGGTAAATTTCACTTATTTGGCTTATGTGTGTTTACATTATTTGATCCTGGTTCTACACATTCCTATATTTGTTCATCACTTGTTCTTCCTGAATATGTGAAATCTGTGAGACTCAATTACTATGTGATGGTTGAAAGTCCTTTGGGTTATCAAGTTGTGTGTAATCAAGTTTACCAAGATTGTCCCTTCATGATTCAAAACCTAGTCTTCCCTATTGATTTAATTGAAATGCCCTTCAAGGATTTTGATGTTATTATCGGGATGGATTGGCTTTATAAATATCATGCGGTGGTAGATTGTAGGTCTAAGCATGTGACTTTTAAAGATCCTATATTTTCACACATCATTGTACAAGGTGAAAGATCAGTGACATCTAGTTTTATTTCTGCGGCCTTGGCAAGAAAGTTGATGCATCAAGGTTGTGGGGCATACCTTGCTCACATAGTTGATACATAGTTGAAGAGTCCTTGTATCAAGGACATACCTGTTGTATGTGATTTTCCAAAAATATTTCCAGAAAACTTTTCGGGATTGCCCCCGAAAAGAGAGGTTGAATTTCCAATCGAGCTTATTCCTGGATCTACTCCTATTTCGATCACCCCTTATAGAATGGCTCCAGCAGAGTTAAGAGAATTGAAAGATCAATTGCAAGAACTACTTGAGAAAGGTTTTATTCGACCTAGTGTTTTTCGTTGGGGAGCCCCTGTTTTATTTGTAAAGAAGAAGGATGGCACTCTTAGGCTTTGTATTGACTATAGACAATTGAACAGAATAACAATCAAGAATAGATATCCACTACCAAGAATTAATGATTTGTTTGACCAACTTAAAGGTGCTAAGTATTCTCAAAAATTGATTTAAGGTCTGGATATCACCAACTGCGTGTTAGAAAGAAAGATATTCCTAAAACTGCTCTTAGAACTCGATTTGGTCATTATGATTTTTTGGTGATGCCATTCGGATTGACAAATGCTCCTGCGGTATTCATGGATCTAATGAATCGGGTATTCAAGCCTTATCTTGATCAGTTTGTGGTTGTTTTTATAGATGATATTTTAATATTTTCCAGAAGTAGTGAAGACCATGATAAACACCTCCGGATTATTTTGAAAATTTTGAAGAAGAAAGAACTTTATGCTAAACTTTCCAAGTGTGAATTTGGCTTGATGAAGTATCTTTTCTGGGACATGTTGTATCAACTGAAGGTGTGAAGGTGGATCCTAGTAAAATACAAGAAGTTATTGAATGGAGACCTCCCAAAAGTCTGATTGAGGTAAGAAGTTTCTTGGGCTTAGCATGATATTACAGAAGATTTGTGAAAGGCTTTTCCATTGTCGCCTCTCCTTTGACTAAGCTCTTGCAGAAGGAAGTAAAGTTTATTTGGGATGACAAATGTCAAGAGAGCTTTGAAATTCTCAAATCCTTGTTGACTCAAGCGCCTATACTTACTCTACCAATTGAAGGGAAATAGTATGTAGTATACAGTGATGCTTCTCACAATGGTCTCGGATGCGTTTTGATGCAAGAAAGGAAGGTAATTTCTTATGCCTCTCGAAAATTAAAACCGCATGAATTAAATTATCCTACACATGATCTTGACCTTGCTGCTATAGTGTTTGCTTTAAAAATATGGCGGCATTATTTATATGGAGAGAAATGACATATCTTCACTGATCACAAGAGCTTAAAGTACTTGGTTACTCAAAAGGTGCTAAACCTTCAACAACATAGATGGATTGAACTCATCAAGGATTATGACTGCACGATTGATTATCATCCAGGTAAAGCCAATGTGGTTGCAGATGCCTTAAGTCGGAAATCCTTCGCAAGCATTTCTTTGAGTCCTTTACCCTTGCTTCTTGAGTTAAGAGCCATGAATGTTTGTTTTACACTTGATTCAAATGGTTCAACTATTGCTAATTTACAAGTAAAGCCAATATTACTTGAACATGTGAAAGTAGCACAAATGTTAGATGAGAAACTTGTAAAATTGACCAGAGAAGTTCAAAGTGGGGAAAAACTTGATTTTACATTTACGGAGGATGGTGGCTTATTTTATCAAAATAGGTTATGTGTCCCTAATGATGACAAATTGAGGAGACAAATATTGAATGAAGAACATACTTCACCATATGCAATGCATCCTGGGGGCACAAAGATGTACCAGACCATCAAAGAACATTATTGGTGGAATGGTATGAAGAGAGACATTGCGGAGTTCATTTCCAAATGTTTGGTTTGTCAAAAAGTAAAGGTAGAACATCAAGTCCCAATTGGTTTACTACAGCCCTTGTCGATGCCGGAATGGAAATGAGAGATAATAACTATGGACTTTGTTTCTGGACTTCCTCGCACTCAGAGAAATCATGATGCAATATGGGTGATTGTGGACAGGCTAACCAAGAGTGCTCACTTCTTAGCAATAAGGATGGATTACTCACTTAAGCGTTTAGCCGAGTTGTTTATTAATGAGATTGTAAGACTACATGGGATCTCTGTGTCTATTGTATCAGACCGGGACCCAAGGTTTACATCTAGATTTTGGGGTAGCTTGCAAGAAGCTTTGGGTACTAGGTTGAGGTTTAGCACTTCGTTCCATCCTCAGACAGATGGCCAGTCGGAAAGAGTGATACAAATTTTGGAGGATATGTTTCGAGCTTGCATTATGGAGTTTGAGGCTAGTTGGGACAAATACTTGGCTTTGATAGAATTTGCTTACAATAACAGTTACCAATCGAGTATTGGAATGCCTCCCTATGAAGCCTTATACAGAAGAAAATGCCGGACCCCTCTTTGTTGGAGTGAAGTTGGTGAGAGAAAGCTTGTTGGTCCTGAAATTGTGCAACAAACAGAGGACAAGGTAAACATTATCAAGGATCGTTTAAAAATTTCTTTGGATAGACAAAAGTCGTACGTTGATCTTAAAAGGCATGACATTGAATATCAAGTTGGAGATAAAGTATTTTAAAAGTGTCTCTATGGAAAAAGATTATGAGATTTGGCCAAAAAGGAAAACTTAGTCCCCGATTTATCGGACCTTATGAGATACTTGAAAGGGTTGGACCAGTTGCATATAAATTGGCTTTGCCACCTGAGTTAGACA
This sequence comes from Solanum acaule, assembly GCA_036250505.1. Classification (NCBI taxonomy): domain Eukaryota; kingdom Viridiplantae; phylum Streptophyta; class Magnoliopsida; order Solanales; family Solanaceae; genus Solanum; species Solanum acaule. The sequence goes on from JAJOOR010004437.1 coordinate 49,158, forward strand.
AGATCCACAATGTCTTCCATGTTTCTATGCTTAGAAGATATCGTTCTGATCCATCTCATGTTCTTCCAGTTGAATCTATTGAGATTAATCCTGACTTGACATATAATGAAGAACGTATCCTAATTCAAGCTCGAGAAGTAAAGCAACTTAAGAACAAGATAATCCTTTTAGTAAAGGTACTTTGGAGGAACCATTCTGGAAAAGAAGCTACCTGGGAAAGAGAAGAAGATATGAGAAACCTATATTTGCACTTGTTCCGGGACTAGTGTAAGGTAAATTTCGAGACAAAATTTCTTTAAGGGGGAGAGAGTTGTAACACCCCTAAAATACCAGACCAACTCTTGCATGTCGATGCATCATCTCGTAATTACTAGAATATGTTTTATTCTCATTTTTGGAACTTGAAATGTTGTGATCTGAAAACTTGCTTAGCATAAATTGTTATAAAAAATTAAGGTATTGTATGGGGGTATTTGCGTAATTATCTAATTATACTTACTTATACATTGGAAGTGTGGGTATAAAGTACATAAATATAGTTATATATGTATGCTTTTTGGGCTGCCATCTATTTGTTTGGGCAGCACCTTTTGGTAACATCTGTCCATGTGACAAGGATAACATTTGTAGCTATATATCTTTACACCTCCTTTGATTGAATTCGTTTTCCCTTAAGTCTAAGAACACTATAAAATTAGCTAAACAGTTGTTCTTCAAAATCAAGAGAAAAACTAAGTCCTTTTGGCTGGAATCCGACACATACACACTTCCTTTTGGTAAGTAACGAAATCTGCTTTTGAGCTGGGTAGTGTTTGGTATTTTATGCATATCTCATTCAAAAGAACTTAGTTCACAGTCTATAAATATGTTTTGGAAAGCTAATTCGTAGACCTACAACTCTTGTGTTTATGTAAAATTCTAATTTAGCTGTTATGGATACAACATAAGGGACGCAACATATGACAAGTTCCGTCCAGATTCTGGAATTAGAAATCCTGTATGTTCAACTGTTAGTATTTTGATTATATCTTTTTGTACAAAGCGTATTTTGCGGTGATTCTTGATTATTTGCAAGCTTAGAGATGTACCTACATCTTTTATGAAGGATATAAATTCCATTTTGGCCGTTTTCTGTTTCAAGTCTAAGTTGCGACATGAAGTGGGTTTATTGGGCAGAATATCTATTTTCGGAGTATAGTCATATTTGTACAGGCTAGGCTTACTTGTGATGATAACCCTGTGTTACGCCATCATTATTGAGCTACTAGAAAGTAAATAAGTTATTGAATTCATTTTTTAAGGTTGTACATCCTCGTGTACGAGTTGAAGATTTTGATATGCTGGTTGGTCTACGATTTGAACTCGTGAAGTCGTGTTGGACTGTTTTTGTGCTAAAGAACTGAGGTTTGTGTATAAACTTATACTTGTACTCTTTTTACTTGCTGGTATATCTGAAAGTTTACTTTGGTACCTTGGTTACCTCTTGTCACTTTGCATTGTCGTATTGGTATTCTTTAATACATTAAAGACGCTTGTGTAACTCGCCCACTTGTACGGATTGTTTGATCACTTGGCACACTTGTTGGGACCTTGTCCTTCTTGTGGCTGTGACCGTGTCACGCTTGGCATGCCTCTTGATTCAAATCATTTACCATCTTGACTATGGATTTTTAGTCCGTCTTAAGGATGGAAGTTGTCCATTTTAAGTACAAACTAGAAAGCCATTTTTAACATGGTTCTTGGTTCTCTTTATTATTGGGTCTTGACCCTTCTTGATACTTGCTTGTGCTTGGTGTGACGACATGATGTATATATTGGGCGAGCCTTATTCTTGAATCTCTTGGAAAACTGTGCTATGAGCGTTCTTGACATTTGGATCTTTAAATATCGAACTTGATACTCTTTATATATTGTTTACTTGATTTATTTATTATGTTCAATTATGCTACCCTTTACTTGAGAATGATAACTTGGCGAATTTGAGGGCTCCGAACCTATAGTTTTTACACCACTAAGCTATATGCTTAGCGATAGTTGTTTCTATCGTAGGGAATGTTAGAGAGGATTCTTGAAGTTGGCCATTGAAGATGGAGATTTTGAAAGCTTTAAGGAAGATCACATTTGCATATAGGCATATATATTTTGTATAAACCTTAGGACTTGTACTGATCTATGTTTTGTATATTTACATGAGAATTTAACAGCTGACATGGGTTGTAATATGAGTATCGCTATATGTTTTGTTCTTTTCGGGGTGTGTAAACTCAAGTCTTGTAATATCCTAAATCTACTATTACTTTATGAATGTTTGTGTGAAGCATGGGCAGGCTGATTTTGGTACTCAGAAGCTTGTAATATTCTTGTTATTTCATCCTTGAGTGTGAGGATAATATATATACATGAAAAGCTCATCGGTTATTTGCTTAAATTACTTTTCGGAGGTCATTATGCATCTAAACCCTCTACTAGATTAAAATCAATATGGCCATAGTTAACCTCTTTTAAATGTCGCAGGTATTTAATTAGATTTCTTGTTTAAGTGGTAGTATCCTTTCGATAGGGTTGCTACAGAATTACACATGCTAAGTCAGTTATTTAAGTTATATATATAAATGCCTCAATTTTTGAATGTGTCATTATCAGTTTATATTAATGTTGCATTCTCAGTTTGCATGTCAGTAGGTTGTGCTATCCTATTACAACATTTCAGTCAAAAAATCTCAATTACTTAATCAATTGGGTCAGTCACCCTCAAGTCCCACAACTACGTGCCTCGTAGGTTAAGTCCCCTCTGTTGGGCATTACATTTTAGTGATCACGCCAGCATGTCTCTATACCTCTGGCCGGGTTTATTGGGTCCTCTCGATGGGGGGCATACATCGAACTCCACATTTAACTCATGTGGTTTTATGTCGGTTATTAGTAGCTCCCTTATAGTTCAGTCAGATTCTATTGCATTGACCATGTTATCAGTATAGTTCAGTATTCAATCTCAGCATGTTATAAACTTGGTTATTGCATTCTGTTTAGCCATGTTCAGTATTTCCAGTATTTTTATCATGTTCAGATTATATTATGGCTTTATTGCTTGTTCATTTATGTTATTATTCAACTTTACTCTATCATGGATGTTCAGTACCTTTCAAGTACTAGCGCATACTTTGTGCTACATCTTCTCATGATGTAGGTTCCTATCCTCAGCAGTTAGATCAAGCATAGATCAGTTCCCGATCGTCAGTTCAGCAGCATCAGTGGTGAGTCCTCATTCTTCGAGGACGAGTGGCATGATTGTCTTTCCTTTCTTTTAGCTTTAATTTCAGTTTTGCTAGATCTAGCTGGGGCATGTCCCAGCATTTCTAGTCAGTAGAGGCTTTATTTCAGACATAGTTAGTTTCAACTTTAGTGTTTGAGTTTGACTTTTCATTTGTATTCAAACTCTCAGTTTCTTATATTTAGATTTAGTATATGGGTATGGATTTCCTTCCTTTCCATTTTTCATATGGAATAGATTGTGTCCTGAAGAAACAAAATTGCTTTCTTTTTTAAAAGACAAAAAATTTTGTTGTTCCCTTTTGCAGTAAGGATAGTTCCTCCACATAAGTCTTTTGGTAAACCTGAACTTATAAGTAATGCCACCATCATTTTCTTCAAAGTTCGGTTATTTTTTTTCATTATGCAATTCCATTAGATTTAGGTGAATATGATAGTAGTTTGATGGATAAATCCATTTTCCAAACATATTTCTGCAAATGGAGATTTATATTCTCTATCCCTATCACTTCTTATCTTTTTCCCAACTGATTTTCAACTTCAATATTATATTGTCTAGACATTTCTATTGCTTCATCCTTATCATTCAGCAAATAGACAGTCGTTTCTAATGCAATTGTCAATTAAAGTTATGAGATACTTTTTTTCCCACCACGAGATGGTGTTGAGTTCATATCACAAATGTCAGTGTAAATCAACTCTAAGGGATTAGAATTCCTTTCAACATATTTATAAGAATGCTCAGCATACTTAGATTCCACACAAACTTGACATTTTTTTTATCGCACTCAAAGTTAGACAAAACATCTAAGTCGATCAATTTTCCTTACAAGGTTTTGTAATTGACATGTCTCAAGTATTCATGTCACAAATAGTTTGACTCAAGCAAGTAAGAACAAATAAAAATATTGAGTTCGAAAAGCTCTCCGCGAGGTAGCTTTTCCTCACAAATATTTGTTCTTATTTCTTACAATTTTGTGTGATACAAGCATTGTTTAGATTCATCACCTTGTCAAATGTCCTTTTCGGAAGGACCTTTCCATAACTTTCAATTTGATTGTTATAGAACTATCCATGAACAAAGTTTCATCGGGTCCAATAAAGGCTATATGGTCCAAATGCTTCATTTACAAAATATGAAAAATGACAATTCACCAATATTCATGTCTATACAAATAGTTATATTCAATAGACATATCTTTTCATGAAAAATCACAACATTTTAAGTGATACTTTTTCATAAAAGATCTCAATCATTTTGAACAAGTATACATATAATTTGGCAGTTTCATACTAGTCATACTATATACTAGTAAAAGAGAAACTCAACGACCACAATATCAAATATACTCCAAGAATTTTGTGGGTCTAACATAATACAAAAGTATCATCGAATTTCATATCTTGTGCTCCAAATTTAAATTAGACACTAAGTCTAATTTTATCTTTGTCATAAGCAAAGAACCCCCCACATTTTAAATATGATCTCGAAAATATTTTTTCCACATATTTTTTTTCTCATGCTATCAAAGTGTCATTTGCAACATGAAACCTCTTTTGAAAATATTATTCTACAAAAGAATTATAGTGCTTCAATTACATTTGACAATCTTTACACAATGTCAAAGTTCATTCTATAGAGGCACAAAATCATAAACTTTAAGACACTGGTACTTTTCCTCTATCACAAATAGACATACCACTTAGTATTTAGAATACTAACAATAAATACAAAAAAGATTTGTACAATTTGTTTCTATATAACAATGAAGTTTATAGAAAATCAAAAGTACAACATTGACTTATTATGTAAAGTTTTTATATTCTACAAACCAATTGCATAGTCTACTTTATCCAAAGTAGAAAACTACAAAAGTTTTTAGTCTACAAAAATCAGACAGAATCAAATTTCACATGGAGTACAAAACTACAAAAGTTTTTTTAGTCTACAAACATAATTAAACATATTCTTAGATTATCACATAGATATGCTTTTCTTTTCAAATAACCTTCCAACTATAACATTTTGACATACTATATTATCAAACAAAAATGTGCATCTCTCATTCGTCAAACTAAAGAATTTTAAAGACAACACTTTTTGCCAAGGAAAATTCATTCAAAAATCATATGGTTTGCAGATCTTTTTCCAAAGACATACATGATAAATATAAAAAACTATTAACTTTTAGAAACTATTTTCCTCAGATAAATAATAAAAAGGTTACTGGGTGTAATTTTTAACCGAAATACCACCAATTCTTCTAGTACATTCTCACTTCGACCTTGCTAAACAAATCACTAAATTCTGGAGAAGTATTGCATTAATCTTCTACTTCCATGATTTGTTTCTCTCAATCAGTAGAATACAAGAAATACCAACAGTATAATAATTTTCTTAAGATTGTTATTCATCTTATATTCCTAAGATACTTAGAACAAAACTTTGAAGAACTTGGTAAGAAACAACAAAGTTTAAAGAGTATTTTCAAACTTGAAATTTAAAACTAGTTGAAAAAATAGAATCAGAAACAATCTAAAAATATTTTTCTCAAAGAAAGAAAATCGAGCCCTGTGTCCCCTTAAGGAAATTATTCCCCTCAAGTACCCGAGGTTAATGGAATATACCCTCCTAGGATAGAACAACCTTACTCACCGGTGTATCGGTACCTAAAACCACGGTGTCAGCTAACCACTCAACGGCAGTAAAGTTCACTTAGAATACTAGATTTAGTAGTAGTAGAAAAAGTCCATAAAAATTTGTTCAACCAAAATGCATGAGAGGAAAGCCCTCAATTTATAGAAAACAAAGGGTAGTGTGAAAATGTTCTTATTGTGCCTTACCGGAAAGGTCACAAACCGTTGGAAACGTTACAATCTTTCGAAAAGGTCACAACCTTTCATAAAAGTCACAACGTCACAACTTTTCATAAAAGTCGCAATTTTTCATAAAAGTCACAACTCTTCATAAAAGTTGAAACTCTTAATTTTAAATTCACACCTTTTAAAACCCAACAATTCCTTGCTTTTCTCCTTTGTTTCCTTGGAAGATTCATCTGACCTTCTGTTTCATCTCTATGAATAATGGAGGGGATCTTTCTTATCACAGAAAAATGCATAGAAATATGTTTTTGTGAACCATAATAATATACTTAAAACAAATGTCATGTATACTTCCTTTTGTATTTATAATTTGCTTTTTAAAACTTACCCAATTCCTAACCTTTCAAGTAGCTGTCACTAGATTTTTTGTATCATAAACAATAGGACCCCATGTAGCTGCCACTATGTCTATTTTAAACTACTTTTTGTGTGTTCTCCTTACCCTCTAGAACATACTTTTTGTTTATCCAACTCCCTTATTTTATTATAAATATCCTTGAATCATACTAAGCCTGATATTCTTGTTTGGTTCATTTATCTGAAATTTTCTATATCAATGGCCCGAGCCTCAACCTGGTAGCTTCTTAAGAGGAAATGTTATCTAACATGGATTGAAATCCATGACCTGTAAAAAGGTGCCTTTCAGAATTTTTATTATAGTTTGGAGAGCTTTGAGGGACACATTACCCACAAAAAATAGGATTATCAAGATGGGGATTAGCCAATCTTCTGGATGTTGTTGTTACTCCTCACCTACTATGGGATGGAACATTTGTTCTATAATTGCGTGCTTGCCCAGAAACTATGGAAAATCATATGTGGCTTGTTTAGTATTCATTGGTAAACATATAAATTTTAGTTAACTGATGAAAAATCACGAGCTATAGTTCTTTGATTACCTTAATCTTTAAATTATTTCAATCATTACTACTTGGAAAATTTGGAGAGTAAGATGTGGGATAACGTAGTACTGAGAAGATGTATGTCAAGAAGTCCATAACCTGCAACATTTGTTTCGCTGTAAATGAAATAGAAAAATACAAGTTCTAAATCATCAACTTGGGACACAATTGAGAGGAGATAACTTGTAATTTGGAAAGAAACATCAGTCCCGAAAAGACTATTTTTGTACATTGAATCTGAACTACAGGTGCGTATGTCAAAATAAATGTTAATTGCAGCTATAGAAATGATAAGTGTGGTGGAGGTATTGTCAATGTCAAAGATGGTTGGCTGATATCATTTGTGGTGTATATTTATAATCGCTAGACATTTTCTCTTAACATAATATCATTTATTTATTTTTCAGGATGCTGTAATGTCTAAAATCACCTCTGCATCCCAGCTTGTAGATGAATCTGCCGAGTCTTCGACAATAAATTTTTCAAAGATTTACATGGATGAAGTGGGTGGGGTTAAGAAGGCATGTATATATGGTCTTCGTTCTCAAGTTGTTTTCTATGAGAACGTTAGTTCATCATCTGCTTCAACTTCTCAACCTCAAGATTGTAGTTTTGATGGTCAAGTGAAGGAATACGTTCAAAAAGTGAAGGAGGAGATGAAACATGAGATGAGAGAAGAGATACGACATGAATTGCGTGAAGAAATGAAACACGAAATGCAGCTAGAAATGCAAGAGCAAGTTGATAAGATTCTCCAAGAACGTTTTCCCATCCTCATAGCTGGGCTGCCTAAACCACCCCCCGGTACACTGCCCGCAGGTACCTCCAACTGGTACACCACATTAGCTTAGACATGACCCCATCATCAAATAATGATATGAGTCATTTAAAATTTCCAAACTATTTTAGGCACATTTTTCATTGTTTGTTTTTGTATTTGGATTTGTTTTGAACTCTTCATCTTAGCTTTTGCATTGTTTTATTCAAGTTATAATTTATCAAAGAATCACTGGATTTTATTATGTTTTTAGACTTTTTAAGATTCGTAAAAGCTATTGATTAATATAAATATATAAAGTGAAACTTTACTATCAAATTACCATTTAGTTAGTAATATGGCAATATACATGACCAATCAATCACTTACCGAATATTGACCATAAATTATATATATTACCAACAAAATAACAATAAGTTAGTAAGCTTCCTAACGAATTACTAATGAGCTTTTTGTGTTTCTAAAATACTAACCAATTAGTAACATAAGTTACAGGAGTAGATAGTCATTCTTAGTTACAAATTTAAAATTCATTGGAAATATACCAATGAAATACCAACACATTTTTTTCTTAACCGAAATTACTAATTGATTACCAATGTATTTTGGTGAATTTACTATCGAGCTTACCAACCAAGTTGTTATCTGCTATATAATTTTTAACTAAATACTAACAACATTTTATTTTAGTATAATTGCCAACATATCACTAACATAATTGAATAGTGAAGAACCAAATTTACTAACTCTTTTGCTCTTCGTTAGTAAACTTCCCAACAATATGCCAACATAAAATTGGTTGGTGAATTTACAAACGAAAATTCCAAGGCCACATTTCAACAATTACCAACAAGTTTTTTATGTGTTTACCAATTGATCTTTAGTTGGTAATTTTACCAACTAACTGAAATGAGTCGGTAAAATTTAGTGACAATCTTTTTAGCAATAGATTAACATTAGTTGGTATTCGGTTGTAAAATTCATTTGCCAAACAATTTAATCAATCTAGCAACAGATAATTTTGTTGGAAATTCAAGGGTTTTTTGTAGTGATGGCGAGGTATTTCCCGGTGTCTAGGAAGTTGAATTTCAAAGATAGACTAAATAACTTCACGGCACTACCTGGAGAGTCGGTAAGCAGTTCACGGGATAGGTTCACTGGATTCATGAGGAGTGTTCTGAATCACCGCATAAATGATGAGTCACTAAAGGAGTACTTCTATAGAGGACAAGATGATAATGGAAACGTTGTGTTACAAACTATTGCTGGAGGATCTTATATATGGTGAGTGCACTTTTGAGGAGATTACTGAAAAACTTGAGAGGATCTCCCAAAACAATAAAACATTGAGCACTAGGAAGGCAAATATTTTTAGAAGCACGTTTGTTGTCCAAACTTCACTAAGTCAATCAAATGATGACATTCGTGAAGAGATGACTCAAATGAGGACAAAAATTGGCTTGGTATTAAAACATGTGAATGAAAGTGTAGAAAAAGTGAATGCGGTAAATTATCTAACTAGACCTCCACCACCGCCAGTTGAGGAGCATTACTATGAGGAATATGTGGATTTGGTTAATGATCAGATAGGGGGATTTCTGAACCAACGCCCAAGGTTCCAACTCAGATAATTGGCTCCAAGGTCAAGGAAACCAAGGTTAGAACTATGGCAAATACAACCGGGATGGAAACTATGTCCGAGATGGGAACTCTAATCGTGATAAAACTTACTACCGGAATAATTATGGCAACACTGATGAGAAGGTTGGGCCCTACGTTCTCTTTGGTAATAGAGAGGCTGGTACAAGTGTTACTCTCATTGAGGATATGATGCAGAAGATGATGAAGAGATTTGATGTGACAAATGAGAATGTGAAGGAGATGCGAAATGATTTATCTCGAATTGGTCAGAAAGTTGATGCCCATGCAGTATCGATCAAGCAACTTGAGCAGTAGTTTAGTCAGTTTTCCGCTACTGTGAACCCACGCCAGCCTGACACACTTCCTAGAAATACCATTCAAAATCTGAAAAATTATGGGCATTGTATGGAAGTCACTACTCGCGAAGGAAAACAGACTATTGATCCCCTTATGTCGTCTGAGGTTGAAAGGTGATAGAAAAAGATGAGAATGAGATTACTGAAAATCCAAAAGTTGTTCCCATGCCTAGACCTCCACCTCCATTTCAACAAAGATTGGTGAAAAAGACTGAAGAGGAAATATATAACAGGTTCATTGCTATGTCGAAGCAACTATCCATAAATGTCCTATTGATAAAAGCTTTGGAATAGATGCCCTGGTATGCGAAATTCATGATAGACTTAGTGACCAAAAAGAGGGCTGTCAGTTTTGAGAATGAAGAGAAGCTGCAACATTGTAGTGTTATTACCACTAAGTGACTTGTGCAAAATAAAGAGGATCCTGGAGCTTTCACTATTCCTTGTACCATTGGGATTTTACCCTTTGTGAAATCTTTGTGTGGTTTGGGTGCCATCATTAATTTGATGTCAATGTCCATTTAGAAGAAGTTGGGTTTAGGAGCTCCAACTACGACTGCAATGCATTTAATTATGACCGATATAACTGTGAGGAGGCCCATTGGAGTGCTCCAAGATGTCCTTGTGATAGTGGAGTCATTCATCTAACCAGTGGACTTTGTGATATTAGATTGTGAGGTTGATTTGAGGTTCCCAGCATCTTAGGGAGACCATTCCTTGCTACTGGGCATGCCTTGGTCGATATGGAAAGAGGGCAGATGAAGTTTCGTTTAAACAATGAGGAGGTAAGTTTTAACAACTGTAGGTCTATGAAGCATTAAAATATTCTTAAGTCTGTATTGGTGGTACATCATACTGTGGAGCAATAATATGAAGTGTCTATTAAAGATAGGTTAGGTGTTGATGCACTAGCATCGGTGATGATGAATTTTGACAGTGATGGTATTTATGACTATGATGAGCTAGTTGCTGTACTAGATAGTTTCATGTTCCGCTTCATAAAAAATGGTTGGAATTAGACATGATGGATCGAGACACCCCACCTACAGAACCGTCTGTTGATAAGCCTCCAAAACTGGAACTTAAAGTTCTTCCATCCCATTTGCGGTACCTATCCTTGGGGAAAAATAGCACTTTGCCAGTAATCATTGTTGCTGATCTGAGTGAAGGGCAAATAGAGGCCTTGGTATTGATACTGAAGTGGTATAAGAGGGCTATAAGATGGACTATTACGGACATTATTAGGATTCCTCCCGACATTTTTTCTCACAAAATTTAACTCATGCTAGACAACAAGCCAAGTATTGAGCATCAAAGGAGATTGAATCCCCCTATGCAAGAGGTTGTGATAAAGAAAATCATTAAGTGGTTAGATGCTGGAGTTATAATCCTATTGCTGATAGTAGTTGGGTTTGCCCAGTTTATTGTGTGCCAAAGAAAAGAGGAATCACTGTGGTTCCCAATGCTAAAAATGAGCATGTTCCAATGAGGCCTGTGACTGGTTGGAGAGTGTATATGATCTACCGCAAGTTAAATGCATGGACTGAGAAAGGCCATTTCCCAATGCCGTTCATGGATCAAATGCTAATCATCTCGCTGTTAAGAGTTGGTATAGTTTTCTAGATGGGCATTCGGGCTACAATCCAATCTCCACAGCTCCGGAAGGCGAAGAGAAAAGCACCGTCACTTGTCCTTATGTGACTTTCTCCTTCAAAAGGATTCCATTAGGGTTATGTAATGCTCCAACGGCCTTCCAGCCTTGTATGATGTCGATATTTTTCAGATATGGTGGAGGACACGATATAGGTATTTATGGATGATTTCTCTGTAGTAGGTGACTCGTTTGATGACTGTTTCACACATTTGGTTGAGGTACTAAAATGGTGCGAAGAGTGCAATCTCGTTCTCAACTAGGAAAAGTGCCACTTCATGGTGAAATAAGGTATAGTTCTGGGTCATCAGATTTTACAGAAAGGTATTAAAGTTTATAGAGCTAAAGTTGAGGTAGTTGAAAAACTTCCACCACCCATCTCCGTAAAAGGTGTTAGGAGTTTTCTTGGGCATGCAGGTTTCTCCCGGCGGTTCATAAAATATTTCTATGAAATTGCAAATCCATTGTGCAAGCTACTTGAAAAGGAGTGTAAGTTTGATTTTTATGATGCTTGTCTGAGAGCATTTGGAGAGTTGAAAGAAAAGTTAACTTGGCTACCTATCATTATTTCACCGGATTGGGGGCAATCATTCGAAGCGATGTGTGATGCAAGTAGGGTGGTGGTTGGTGTAGTATTAGGACAGAGACGAGAGAAAATTCTTCATCCAATTTGCTATGCCAACAAAGCTCTGAATGTGGCTCAAAAGAACTGTACTATGACTGAACAGGAACACCTTGCAGTGGTTTTTGCATTCGAGAAACTTAGATCCTATTTGCTCGATACTAAAGTCATGGTGCATACTGACCATTATGGCTAAGAAGGATGCAAGACCAAGATTGATTAGATGGGTGCTCCTACTGTAAGAGTTCGATTTTGAGGTAAAGAATAGAAAGGGAAGAGAAAATCAGGTTGATGATCACTTATCCAGGCTAGAGGATGAGACTATTGTTTACATCCCTACTTTATTCTTATAGGATGAAATGTCGTGGTGACTCAAACAATAATCGATTAAATTAATTTTAAAGAATAATTTTTTTTAAAGGTGTCTCCACTCAATTTAAGGAAAAACTAGGAAACCAATTAATTAGTTACGAAAGAAAATCTCTATGAAACCAATAGATTCTAGGTAAGGGGTTCAGGTCATTTTGAGGGAAGGTGTGAAGCATCCTTCGAAATCCACATTTGTGGGTCCCAACTGAATTCACTTTCAAATTGAGGAGCAGATAAAAATAAATATACAAGTATAATAAACATGTGATATACACAAGTAATAAAATAAAATAATAATAAAAGAAACGGCCTAAGAATTTCCTAACATCGATATATACAAAATAATGAAAAAATAATATATAATTAGAACTTCAATCGAATAGCTTCAATGAGAAGCAACTCCAGCTACCTGTAAAAATACTTAGTAAAAGTATTAGTACTAAATAAATATGAATAAAAATAAATGAATTAAATAATAACTTCAAAATAAAAACCCGTCTTATTAACATGAGAGACCTTGGAAATCGACGATAATTTCTTCATCCGCCAAAATTTTAACTTGTAAAAAAACCAATAATTTAAAAAAGGAAAAGTATCTAAAATTAACCTTAAACGAAATGAGTAAACATAATAATATATTTAAAATAACAAAATCAACCGTAACAATAATAACATGACTAATATTATAATAATAAATTGCCGAGTCATTCAGCAACCCAATTTGAACAAATTCATAAAATGATAAACATCAATACTAAATAAAAAAATAAAGATAACAATTAAATAATAGATGGCAGAAAAGGAAAAATAAAATAGACACAAATAAATCAAAAGTTCCCTGGTAACAATGAAGAGAAAGCAATCTTAGTTGATTTTAATGGAGCTCATATCTCAAGAAAAATAGTATAAAATTAATGAATCCACATCCAAAATGAAAACAACACATCCCTAAATATCAACATAAATGGTCGGAAAAGATAATATTTACCAAAAAATCAAGCCAATCGCTCTCGGGGGATGGTCACTGGTTGTTTCTTTGTTTGGAGCTTACGGTTTTGTCGGATTCCGGCGTGGCTGTTTCTTCACTGCTGTTCCACCGACGTTTGAGGTTGCTGGTAGGTCGGTTGGGTCTGGTTGTTCTCGAATTTCGCTGTTGGTCGGAGTTTGAGGCTGATTAGTGGCTGTTTCAGGCGGGCTTTCGGTAGTTTTACGTCTTGTTTTGCGGCTATTCGTTGTGCTCCAGTTCATCAGAGCTGGAAGAGGATAGAGAGACCGGGGTTTTGGGTTGGAGACGAGGGTGGTTTGGTGGTGGCTTGTTTCTGCCAGAAATTGTAATGGTAAAGGAAGGGGTTTCGTCGGGGTGGTTCTGTTGGTTCCTATTTCGCTGAAAAAAGAGAGCGGATACAATGGGGAATGAAAGAACTGTGAGTTGGGGAAGACAGTCAGTGGGGTTCCTTTGTGGTGGTGGTCTTGTTGAGCTCTGCTGAGCTCACCGGAAAATAATAAACAATGGAAACCCTTTTTGTGAATTAAACAATCTGAAAAATTATTTTCCCTAAAAAAGTTACCACCCCCTAACTTGATGACCAAGTCATTCCTTTAATAGAAAATCGAAAACCACCAATAGTACAATATCATTATTTTAAAATCGTGGGTCAAAATCACTAGTTAATTAAATATCTGTGTATGTAATCTTATTCATATTTGAAAGAATTTCTAGATTGTGCAAAATATCAAAATGAATATTAACAAATGTAACGAATAAAATACTTATTAAAAAATGTAATGAACATAATTATTGACATGTAAAAAATGCAATTTAATAGAAATACCGATTTAATCAAAATGAACAAATATTTGAATATAGTCAACCGATTGTGACAAAAATAATGTAATTAAAATTAACTGATAAAAAATTCTACAATTTTGACAAATAAGCATAAATATCGATAAACTTATTTAAAATTATAAAAAAAGTATTTTGAACTATTGAATAAATTAAACTTAAAAGTTACGAATTTTGAAAATGTTAGGCCAAAATTGGGTGTCAACAACTATGATCAAGCTAGAAGATGGAATGGAGATTAATGATGTGTTCCCTAATGAACAAGTATTGGCTGCTTGTTATAATCTTATCCCTTGGTTCACAGATTTTGCTAACTACTTGGCAAGTGATTCGGTTCCATCGGATTTATCATTCAACCAAAGGAAAAAGTTTATGTCTAATGTGAAGAAACTCTTTTGGGATGAACCTTACTTGTTTTGTGTTTGTGTTGATGGGATTATTCGTCGCTGTGTGCCAGAGGTAGAGATGATGAGTATACTAGAGGCGTTTCATTCATCGCCTGTAGATGGGCACCATAGTGGTATCTGAACTGCCCATAAAATTTTGCAGTGTGGGTATCACTGGCCTACCATCCACCAAGATGCTCATGATTTCACAAAGTCTTGTGATCATCACCAGCGTGAAGGAGGAATTTTGAATAAGCAAGAACTACCAATGAACCCAATACTGGTGATTGAGCTTTTTGATGTTTGGGGTCTTGACTTCATGGGTTTCTGAGTTCAAATGGGATGACGTATATTCTTGTGGTGGTTGACTATGTATCTAAATGGGTAAAAGGAGTCGTACTTTCAAACAATGAGGGAAAGAGTGTCACCGCATTTCCCAAAATGAATATCTTCTCCAGATTTGGTACACCAAGAGCAATCATAAGCAATGGAGGTTCTCACTTTTGTAATAAATTGTTCAAGGCGTTGCCTGCGAAATATGGTGTTTGCCACATCGTAGCAACCCCGTATCATCCGCAGTCGAGTGGGAAAGTTAAAGTGCCTAATCGCAAGATAAAGCAAATTCTTGCAAAGATCGTAAATGCCAACAAATGTGACTGGTCAAGAAGGCTTGATGATTCTCTATGTGCTTATCACACTGCATTCAAAACTCTCAAAGTATGTCCCGCTACAAACTTGTATATGGGAAGTCTTGTCATTTGCATGTAGAGCTAGAGCATAAAACGATGTGGACATTAAAGAAGTTGAATTTGGATTGGGGCACCACATCGAGTTAAAGAATGAATGAGATGAATGAGCTTGATGAATTTCACCTAAAAGCATATGAAACTTCAGCCTTGTACAAAGAGAAGATGAAGAAGTACCATGATTAAAAGATTGAAAAACGTGATCTTGCTTCTGGTGATTAGGTGCTATTATTTAACTCAAGGTTGCACTTATTTCCTGGAAAACTCAAGTCTAAGTGGACCGGACCATTCACAATAACCTAAGTATTCCCACATGGAACGGTTGAACATGAGAACAAGGATGGAACAAAGTTCAAGGTTAACGGTCAAAGGATAAAGATCTTCTTGGGGCAATCTGAGAGTGTCAATGAGGTGATAGGGGAGTGGAGTTTTGTATGAAGTCTGAGTAATCAAGGTGTCTGCGTCATGTCACGACGTTAAATCAAGCACTACTTGAGAGGAAACCCAAGATGTATAATCGACCATACTATAGGAGTTTATTTTCGATATAGGGAGTTTTTCTTAAATTTGTAGTTTCTAGATAGATGTTTATTAATTTTGACGTTTAGTGTTAGCTAGATGATGATAGAATAGGGTCAGTGTCTAAAAAGTATCTAGAAAAATATACAAAGCAGGTCCTAATGTTTGCAACGTGTGTAGGGAAGAAAAGACAATTCTGCAGAAATTAAGCTGATGCAGTGATCTACAGGTCCCATCGATGGTCCGTCGGTCAATCCACGGACCGTGGATGGCATCCGTAGATCCCAAGTATGTGTTCTAATTTTTACTAATTGTTAGAGTGACCCACCGACCGTCGACGGGGTTTAGTGGGTCCAAGTTAGAGTTACAGTCGACCCGACCTCAACCCCGTTCAAAATAAAAACCTTTATTTTAAATGCATCCCCCTAATTCCCTCTTTCCCCCAACTGTCCTAAAACCGTTACTACACCCAAAAACACTCATTAGACTCCTCCATTACATACTTAGAGTCCTCCTTTTCTATTTTTTCTTCCATTTTCCCCAATTCTCTTTGTTTTTCCTCTCCACATCCCTCTCGTTCACAAGATCATTCATGTTTGGATTTTAGGTGCACAAAACTCCCCTCACTACGCACTCACAAACTTTTCTTACTTTTCAGGTAAATCGACTTCACTAGAACTGTGAATTTGGTTTCATTGTGTTATATACAAGTCACAAAGTTGAACTTGACCTTGGGTAGTTAATCATGTATGAAATGCTTGTAATCTAGTTCATAGACTACCCTTGGAAAGATGGTATGTGAGTGTTTTGTTGTTTAGATTGCATAATTGGGTTTGATGGGTCTACTTTAAAGTTTTGACTTAGGGTTTTCGATGTGTCTATCTTAGAAAATCGAAGTTTGCATAATTGAAACCCTACAGATGATGAACTATCACATAATTTGTTGAAATACATGTTTAGACTTAGATTAATTGATTGATTGTTGAAGTTAATGTTTTGATTAAAATATTTGGATCATACTGTTTGGCCCAACACTGGTCGACAACCTCCATCGACGGACCGTAGGTCATGGTCTGTCAATTGAATGAACGCAAATATTTGCTAATTTGTGAACCACAGTGTGGACTACAGTCTGTCGTTCCATAGATGGACCGTTCTGCACATCCGTTGTTACAACGTCAGAGAGCTAAAAATGGAATATCTAACCTACGGAGGGGACCCACGGCTCGTCACTCCATCGATGGACCGTAGGTACCCACCGTGGGTCAGTCTAAGTTCTAATGTTGTTCTAAAAATTTTTCTTGGGTCATTTTAACTTCTCTAAGTACTAACAAGTCTTCCAAAAGTACCATAGGACCAAAACAAGCACCCGAGTACTCAAGAAAGGGCAAGTCAAAATTCGCCGCCCCATACCGACGCTTCCTCAATGAGTCCAGTGGGGACGAATATGTCCCGGATACCACCAGAAGCTCTCCTACCATCTTGGACCATGATAAATAGGGCCAAGCAAGTTATATCATTGAGTGACGAGGTCGAGGTCACTGCCTCCAGTCTGAGGAGGAGGACTTCACCTGTAGGGGAGTCACAGTCTGCTCTGAGTCGCATTCTAGCTCCAGATCCAGCGGTAATTCCATTTTTTTCCTCCTATGCTACTAGCACGGAGAATGCTCAAGATCCAGAGTTGAGCTGGTTCATGATGCCACAGAGCTGAACATGTGGTGCATTGAGGGTCAATACCAGCTCTATGATCGTAGGAAGGTGCTGATTGAACACATGAAGATGGCCAGGACCAAGGAGCACCGGGTACTAATATGGGAGCCTTCATACTGTGCCCGCTATTGAGGAGCTTTTCAAAAGGCACAAATGTGATTGGATGTCAAGAACCCTGGTCAATTTTAGAGTGGAGATAACTCACGAGTTCTACACCTCGTACGCCGCCATCGTCAGTAACACTATGCCCAAATGGGCCAAGCCACTAGCTCAACCCCCGCTACAGGCCACCTTGGTGCAGAACTTCTCCGTTGACATCTCCGAGACCACTATTCATCATTTTATTTATGGCCCAGCCAACACTTTGCCGATTTATACAATAGAGTATGACTATAGGATGACGGTGATTCAGAGTGGGGCATTTCAGAGGGATGTCGAGCAGTAAGAGGCACTACTACGTTGGATGGCTTGGCATATCGCTGAGGATTCAGAGAGCACTGAGTGGGTGCGAAATACTTCTCTGCCTATCAGAAAGGCAACCGTGAGCTTTGCCGCGAATATATTTTTGGTCCATGGTTCGTACTAGATTGTCCCCTACTCAGGCGGAAAACGTCGTTACTTTGGACAATGTTGTAATGTTAGCAGCGATTATGGCAGGGCTGGAGATTGATTTCTCCTGCATCTTTATTAACGAGATCCATGAGAGGGAATTCAAGACTACTACTACTCTGCCCTTCCCATGTCTTATTTTCCATCTCTGCAGGGAGGCTTAAGTGCCGATTTGGCATTTTGACAAGTTGCTCGAGGCGACGAAGACTGTGGACGTTAGCCTTATTAAAGATGATGCTAATCTCGCAACATCGTGGAAGGGAGCACAGGTTGACTTACCTCCTCTAGGTGATGATTTGGCCGGAGATGTGGAGCAGATTCAGGTTCAGCAGGCCGCTGACATGACTATGCATGCCACCACAACAGAGGCACATATTCCCCCATCCACTTCTACTAGTTAGGCTGCTAGCGCATCACGAGCCACTCCCTCTATAGGGTCCACTTTAGTTCCTCTAGCCCGAGTCCAGAAGTTGGAGACCCAGATGGCTACCTTGCTGCAACATATGAGGCCCTGCATTCAGCGATCTGTTTAGGAGTCCGAGGCTCGCATGGAGCAGATAATGGATACCAAGATTCAAGCGATTCACAAACAGCTAAAATGTTCGAGCTGCGAGTACTGGAGAGGCTTGGATCGACATTTGATGTTACTAATTTTCAAATGGAGTTGACTAAGATCTGGTTTGATATTGATGCCCTTCTTGCTCCCGCTGAGGCTGCCCCCGAGCCCACACCTGTGGAGGAGGTTGATGATGTTGTGATGAGTGCACTCTTTGGCGACACTATACAACCTGACCATAAAGCGCCACCAATCATCTGATCATACTTCCGATATTGAAGAGGCCCGACGAGCAAAGAACAGAGAGCGACATCAGTTGGAGGTAGCCTAGAGGCAGTCTATTATTGATGAAGAGTTGCCGCAACAACGGGCCCGTGAAATTGATGTTGGCCCATCTGGTTCGATGAGCACTACTAATGGTGTTCCCACTGTTGATGAAGTCACTACTGATGGCGTTCCTATTACTAATATAATGGGTTTCGGGAAACTGAACCCACCCACTTCTTGATAGGTCTTCGATGCATATGCGCCACATGTTTGCTTCACCTTATGCATTTTTTTGTTGTGCATTTAGGGAAATTGCACCAATTTTTCGTGGGGGTGGGGTAAATGAATTGTGAGTGATAGGGTGAAGTGTGAGTAACCCAACTCAGAACCCTCCCTTGGCGTTTTCTTGCTTGTGTTCTTTTTCCCCAAGTGACTGTTTTAATTTATTGTTGAACCGACATGTGTAGGATTCTATGTGTAGAAGTAGATAGAAAGAATGAAATTATGATGGCATAAGAGCATCAAATTTATATCTGTCCAATTTTTTTGAAATGTGCTAGATCTATAGATTTAATGAATTGAATGTGTTTGATCTTCATGTGACATAATAGGAACCAGTATGATAGCATGGCTTAAGCTAAAACTTGAACTAGGTGGTTCAATAATTTGATAATGAAACAACATGCCAAGTGCGTGTGAGGAAATTGTATGTTAATGCAGTATGTGCCAATCTAGAACTTGCCTCGTTGGTCCTGTTAAGATAATTTAGGCTAGAAATTAGAAAATGATCATATGCCCTTGTTCAAATAAGTCCACTTAAGCCCCCTTTGATCCAAATGTTTGAGCCTAATGAATACCACTTCTTTCAAAACACCTGACTCACCTTCCCTTAAAGTCTGTTTTGGCCTTGGTCCCTCCATGGACATGTGCACCTTAACTTAGGCGAAAAACCTAAGTTGAGGGTGGCTAAATCAGAAGTTACCTCAATCTCGGCCCTGGTCCGACCTCGAACATTGTGCACCTCAACTCATGCAAAACACATAAGTTGAGGGTGGTTGTGCAAAAGGAAACTAAAAGAAAAGGGTATGAAAAGAGTTGTTTATAGAAGAAGAAAAAAGATAGAAAAGGATGTGACTAAATTTAAGAGAAACAAAAAGAGTGATGATTATGCTGAAAAACAAAGAAAGAAGAAGTAAAAGAAACAAAAAAAGTGGAAAAAGAAGAATGAAAAAGTCAAGTAACATTTGTGCTGAAGAAAGTCAAGGAAAAGAGCAGAAAATAAAAATATGTCAAGGAGGGTAGAAAAGTCACTAAAAGTACCCAAATGTATCCTACCTAACCCTGAACCTACGTTACAAGCTAATAAAGTCCAATAGTGATCCTAGTGACTAGTCTGGAGAGTCTATGCAGTGAAAATAAGGGCAAGCTAATGGTGTTGAGCACTAAATGCATTTGAATTCATTTATGAGTGTGACTGTTTACTGAATCCTTAAGCTTAAAAATCAGATTTGTTGTGTGAAAAAAGATTTCTTTGAGGTGGGGGCACTAGTTACATTGTTGGAGAGTTGGTACCGTGGTGATTGTTGAAAGTGTATGTGGTGATATTTATTGGTATGTCTATGTCATGTTTTCATCCATATGAGTTAGCTTGTTGAGTCTAAATGAAAAGATTTTTACTAAGTGATGGAATTGATTGAGAAAGCCATGTGATTGCTTTAGTTTGTATGTTTGTTGCTACACGAGTGTCATTCTAAAGTTTTAGTGTGTCGCTTGAGGACAAACAATAAGTTTAAGTTGAGGGTGTTGATATATCGGGAGTTTACGATATATATGATTTATTTCACCTAGAGTTTTTTGAGTCATGGGATTTTTGTTATTAGATATAATGGCTTTTATGTAATCTTTTGCAAGAAATTAGTTCGGAAGAGGTTGAGAGAAAAAGGGACTGAAATGGCAGCAAAAGCAACTTATGAAGCCAACCACGGACCATAGGTGATGAATCGTTGGTGCAAGTTCAAGTAAGTTTGACCAAGTGTGGAACCACGCACATGAATGACTCCCCATAGAGTGAATGGCGGGCCGTCCTGCACAACCGTCATCTTTTATTATAAAGATTGAGTTCTAGTACTTGAACCACAGAGGTGACCCATGAACCATAGGTCGGTCCATAGTCCGTAGGTCCTGATGTCTGTCAAAATAGCGTCCTGAACTAATTTTCCTTATTTTCTTTTCCTAGTTGGTTTAGGATTTAAATACTATAAATATTAGTTGTTATTTTCATTTTTGGGAGTTAGACCCTATTGGAGACTTTTGTTTTTGTCTTTTGGAATTATTTTGCAAACTCTTTGGCACTTTAATTCTGGAAGATAGTTTATGCAATTTGCACTTTGAATTTCAATTCATGATTTCAATTTTCATATGTTGTAATTGTAAGTTCATGATTTCTTTTAGTAACCCTAATATGAATTGTGAATTGTCAAGAATGAATAGCTAAATCCACAACTAGGGTTGTGGGAACCATGAGCAATTAACAATGTAGGAATAATAACTAAGTAATTCTTGAATAATGTTTGTGCCTGTATTGTTAATCATTTCGTTTAGAAGTCTTTTTAACCTAGGCTAATGTTAGAACTCATCTCGTTCCTACTTGCCTTACCAATGGGGTAATGAATGAGAAAAGGATTAAACAACGGAGATTTAGTTAAGGATTTGTTGCTATCTAATAGTTAGACTTTAATCGGTTGACGTGAGGGTGAATACCTAACTCAATTGACACGATGACTAATACGGGGTAAAGGTAAGGATTAGTAAAGCACACATCCGTAGACTTATCAAGTTGCGAGGTGAAAGTTCCTACTTGGATTACCAATCACTTAGGTATACCTAACTTATCAGCCTTGCATGTTAAACACTAGGGTAAAATTTCTGTTATTAGGAATACTGTGTTAAGAGCTTGTGAGAAACACATATACCCTAGTTTTCATCTTATATTGTTATTTCAACGGTGATTCTTGTTTACTTGTTAC